>CAUJNA010001336.1:1059615-1069615 GCA_963377175.1 Effrenium voratum | reverse complement strand
TTTTACATTTGGCAGTTTGTTTGTGCTGTATTTATTTGTTTGTTTGTTCATTTCCTCTATTGGACGTTCGTTTGTTGGTTTGTTGATGTGCGGGGGGAGGGGGGGGGGTATAAAGAAGGTTGTTCAGACTCATAGAGTTTTAGGTGTTTGAGCCATTGCTTTGGGTATCATTGGAATGCGCGCTGGGTGCTGGAAGCTAGCCTTTGTGCAACTCCAATGGAGGCTGCCGCGTGGCAGGTACAGCTCGATTTTCCGTTTCACCATCGGCAGCAGTCCAAAATTGCTACTTTCGCTACATGCCCCCGAGCGAGAACAGGCCAGCTTATTCGCTTCCGCGTATATCTGCTTTGCCCCATATTTGGATTGACGCGGAGAGGCAAAGCTGTTTGGAGGGCAAGGGGACGTATGGGTATATGCCCGGGTTCCCTGAAATGATGAATGCAACCTGAAAAGGTACACCATGCCGAATCTCAAATTGCCCATGAAAGGGCAGATGCCGAATATTTAGAATGCACGGGCTTGGTTTAGGGGGTTGGCATTTAGTGGGCCGGCAGACAAGGGGGGGGAGCAGGGTGTTTTGGGTTCTGGGTGACACCCTGAAGGTGCTGCATCAATCAACCCAGCCCGGGCGTCACAAAGGGGGAAGTAACGATTCTGCAAGCGGGAATGATGGGACCGCCAGCAGCAACAACATTTTAGTGCTCATGTCACATTACAATACATTACAACAAGAAACTGAGGGAGTTGCAGTGCGCATAGTTTGCCTTTGTTCGTGGCGCCGCCTTTTGCACGGCTTCCTGGGGCATGCTGGGCCTCTACCAACTGTCTGGCCCACACGATATGCCGATACCTTTCATGTCTTTCAGAGGGCCCAGATACCTGCTGAGGAGCTTCCATCCGCCTGCAGCACATGGAGATGACAGTACTTCCCTGCAGCCCGGGCTGAAAACAAAAAATCCGGTGGCGGGGGGTAGGTCCAAGTGCCAGGCGAAGTTCCTGCGGTTTGGTGGTTTAGCAGTTTGGGGCCCAAGGGCCCTCCAACTCCCGGTCCTTGGAGATTCTGTTTGGGTGCTTGCAAACAAAGATTTGCCTTTTCGATGCAAATGCAAAGATTGGCGCTTGTGGTGTGCCTGTGGTTTGTTTAGGGAGGTCAGCGCCCTGAGCGCTGAGAAAACAGTAAGAACACATTATTTGGACTGTGTTGTATCAGTTTCTGTAATGGCATTTCTCTAGCAGGCCCGGCAAGCCGGCTTTGTCCATCTTTGTTGCGTCTTTTGACTGGACTTTTTAGCATCACATCGGCTTGCCGGCCTTGGCCGGGTGGTTCATGCCAGGAAACTCATCTATCTCTTCAAATGTATCTTTTCAACTGCATAGGCATTGGCATGCATGCCGCCCTACGGGTTTCAGCCTGCCCTTCAAGAGCTCCGCGGGCCCTCTTCAAACTCAGTGTTTTTGTCCACGGCACAGTGGCCGCATTGTAGCGGCACGGTTTTCACATGGCCTCGGAGGACTCAAGTGGCTCGTTTCTGCTTGCCCAAGGCCTGCTGGGCATTGTGCGCTGGAGGCGGGGCAGTCTCTAGCCCTTTTGGCACAACGGGAGGATGTTGTTTGCTTGTGGTGAAGCAGATGAAAGATTCATAGGTGACACTCGCCTTTGTTTCAGGTCGATTGCACTGAGAGAATCCTGTGACGGAATATGCCGGGCTTGGCGGTGGAAAGTTGACGTCTTGTGTTCCTGATCATGCTGGTGTCAACGTTGGCAGACGTGTGTCATCTTTCGTCGGGCCGTCCTGCACGATGTGTTGACATTTGAGCCAGCCAACATTCGCTTGTTGAAAGGGCTGCAGTTCAATCACGGTGACTTGTGAGAGGAATTGGGAAGTTGCGTTGCCATCTCCAGGGTGGTTCGACCACGATGTTTCGCCACAGCCGTTGTTTCCCAGTGAAAGGCAGGGCAACTTGTCTCTCCCGATTCTTGCGGTCCGAAAGGGCCTTATATACATCTCTACATATATATATAATTATGTAAATGCACATCCATGCACATGCACCACACATGTATTTATATATATATATATATATCTATACATCTACACCACGTATCTGTATATGTGTATAGATAAGCAGCAGGCACCCAAGGAAGGGACCGTTTCCATGTGCTTCGGGGGCTTGGGCCATGGGCCATGGACTGGCGGCTGGCGCTGCGGCGGCTGGAGGATGGCCCCCGCCTGCGCCAGGCGCGCGGGCGCGTTTTGGCCGCCTGGTGGGGGGGCGCGGAGGGGGGTCCATTGCTTCCATGACCCCTGGGGAATACTGCGAGAAATGACCCGTGACACCCCCCCTTTTTGTTGGGAATACTGTGAGAAATGCCCCCCCCTGCCTTTTGTTGGGAAAACCGTGAGAAATGGAATTGAGGGGACCCGATCTTCCCCTTGAGGTAGGGGGGGATGCAAAGCAGTTGACACAAAACGTGCCCGAAACGACGCTCAAACCCATGAATGAGGAGCCCCGGCGCATGCAAGCGAAAGCGAACACAAACTGCAAACCCCTAAGGAACGCTGCAACAAGCAGCACATTCTAGCCCTTGGCTGAAAACAGAAGCGCTTGAACAATGCCTCCTAAACCAAATCTCGGTCACAAGGTGCCTCGTTCATCGGACATTCATGGGGGCCACTAGGCCATTGCGACCAAGGAGAGAGCTATATCCCTTGCAGTCACCCAAGCTTCCGCGTTTTTCAGGCCCCTGCGCTACTGTCGCGCGTGGCGCGGCGCCGCTGGCCTCTGGCGCACTGGGCGCTTCGAAGCCTCGCCACGCAGCGCCTGCGACCCGACGCCGCGGTGCGCAATGGCGCCGTCGCGACTGGAGCAGGCGCCTGGCGCCAGCAGCTGGGGCTGCTGTCGCCCGAGGATTCGGTGAGTGCGAGGGCCCAGGTTGGTCTGGGTTGGTCTGGTTGGCTTTTGGATACCGCTTGGGCTCGGTGAGGTAGCTGCGGCGAAGGGGCGGTTCAGCTTCGCAGGGTGACAAGAGCCGCCTTGTGTGTTTTGACCCAAGGGCGCACCCCCAACAATCCGACAGTGAAGCTGAGGGGTGGCCCAGGCAAGGCAGACAACGGTTGAGCTCCGCACTCTCGCCTTACCTTCTCTGCGGCAAGACCATATTGGAAAGAAATTGGCATGTCATAGCGCGCATGTGTTGCTTGGCGACCCGCTAGTCAGGGGCCGCCTCCGAGTTTAAGCGCCCTTCCACACCTGAGCCACAATCAAAACCCGGGCAATTCGAAATTCTTTACATGGTTCTGGGTGGACCATTGTAATACCGAGTTTTGATTATGACTCACCTGATTTTGCTTGATGCTCCTTCTTTTCCTTCCCAAAATTCACGTGGAGGTGGGGTTTTGACCCAGGGCCACGTGTGAGGTCAGAACCTCGCCATCAGCGCCTGCCGCGATTGGCGCCGCGCCGTGAGCCTCCTCCGTGGCGGTCGTCCGGACGTCGTGGCGCAGAATGCGGCGCTGGGCGCGTGCGGCAAGGAGCGCCAGGGTTGGGTGAAGCCCGTGGAGCAAAGCCACCAAAACGGCTTCTGCGTTGGTTTCCTTTCAAAGCCACAGAAGAGGGTTGGGAAAGGACATCAACAGGAAAGCCATACCTTTTGGCCCTGGCTTTAAAGCATACCCAGGTACTTGGGATTGCAGCGAGCCACGCGGGGGAGAAGTAGTGACAATTTCCTTTGTAGGCAGGGCGGGTGGGGACGGAGCAGATCTATGATAGGGTGGTTTGCAAGTATTTCAGAAGAGTCGCCAGCATCCATGTCGAAGACTTGGACCCAGCCCCCTTTGAGCAACGGGAATGGTCCACAGAGTTCCCTGAGTGTTGCAACTAAGGGAGCAGCAAGTTGAGGGGTATTTTTCTTTCGGTCTAGCCAAAGTGGGCTGCGGACCAGCAGTGTTCGGTGGATGCAGTCTTGTACCGGCCACGCGGGCTGTTCCCTCCACTTGCATTCTATGGCATTGCCGCTCAATAGACCTCAGCGCAGATTGTCGTTGCAAAACACGCCGTGTTGAGAAAAACAGGTCATGCATCACCCGAAAAGACAGCCCAAACCAGCAGACCAGAAACACCCACACAACCAAAAAAACAAACACATAAAACAAGTCGGCGCTCTTCTTCTTTTTTCCCCCGTGGCATAAGAAACCAGCGCCGACCCCTCGGATCTGCCGTGCGAGGAGCGCTGGGCGCAGGCGTGGCGCCTGCTGGCGTCGAGCGAGGCCCAGGCGCTGCAGCTGGACGCCGCCGCCTCGGCGCCGGGAAGCGAAGCGAAGCCATCGGTGGTTCCCGGCCGTTCCCTGAGTTGTTTCTTGGGTTTTTAGGTTTTTACATGGCTGTTGTTGGGAAACATCTCACATTTTGCTTGTTGTGGTTTAGTGGTTGGAATCCAACCACTTAACTGCTGATATTTAAGTTTTTGCTCCCCTTCCAACGTCAACGAGGTTTTTAGGTGTTCAGGTTTGCAGGGGTTTAGTGGTAGTTTCCACTAGGCCGCTACAGGTTACACTTTTTGCAGGGGATTTGGGAGCAGCCCAGGGAATGACCGAGCCCTCCCTTAAACTTAAAAGGAAACCAAATCCGGGATTGTTTATCCCTCATTCTCTGCTGAAAGCCAGGCCTATGGATGATTGCTAAATCCGCTCGCACCAATTGTTGGCACCACTGTTCAGAAACCCTGGTTTCAGATATGATTCCCCAGCGTAAATGGCAACAAACAATGGTTTCAACCATGGCGTGGTTGAACCCATCAAGTTGGTTGGTATTGCCAGGAGAATCATCAGAAATCAGGGTTTCTGAATGGTGGTGTGACTGAGCAAACAGTATGAGTCTGTCCCTTGTTTGGGATGCAGCTTGTTTGGGTTTTAAGCGAGCAAAACAGGGATCATTTTCGGGATCTCCTATGTCAAGACACTCCTATATCTGGGGTTTTCTCCAGTGCAATTGGATGTTTGTGGCGAAATATGGAACTTAGAGTCAGGACATAAGATCTTTTGTGCCCCAGACGGTAAGGTCCTTCGCTGCTGCAAAACGCCAGTTGAGATAGCGTTCTGGGAGCCGCTCATTTTTTTTAAACATGGACGAAGGCGGGTCGAGATTGTAATGTGAGCATGCAGACAAATTGGAGTCGCAAAGTGGGATGAACAAACCCAGTTTATTTTTTAGTTTTCCTTTTTGCCCCGAGGTCATCAGTTACAGCTGTGCCCTGCGGCCCTTGTGGCTCTCCGCAGCTGGGCTGCTGGGCGCGCTGCGCCGCTCGCTGCTGCGCGCGGACGTGGCGGCGCTCGGGGCGGCGATGGCGGGGATGGGCTGGAGACGGGCGCTGCGGTGGGTGAGGCGGATGGAGGAGGACGTTTGCAGTGCATCCCCCTTATTCATCAGTGGTTGTATCACCACAGCTCCAAGACTCCCTGGCAATGCCCGAGCCTAGGAGGCTTTGCCGGCCAACTGGCGCATCCTGGGCGCTGCCGTGGGGGCCTGCGCCAAGGGCAAGCGCTGGGCCGAGCTGCTGGGCCTGCTGCGGCCGGCGGAAACGCCGCGTTGGCCGACGCCGGTGGCCAACGCGGCGGTGGACGGGTGCCGGGAATCCAAGCTCCATCCTGGCAAGGAATCGCTCTGCTTGCTTTGTTTTGTTTGCCCGCCCGTCCGTCCATGTTTTTTTTTTTCATTGCCGTGGTGGGGTGCTTTGCATGGGCCAGGAAGTATGGATAAGCTTCTGCAAGGATCGAAGCCGACTTTGTTCCTTTGCCCCTTATAAAGCAGGCCGGTTTTTGAGTCCGTAGCTGGAGTGCGCCTGACGCTTCAAAAATAATGTGGTATGGTCAAAATTCGGGGTCACGCCCCCTTTTGAAGCTCCAGCTTGCCCTTGAGGACCTTGGGTCCCCAACTCCCTCGCCAGGCGAGCAGGCCTGGCCGCATGCGCTGGGAGTGGCGGCGGCCATGTCCTGGGCCAAGGTGGAGGCCGACGTCATCACACGCAATGCGGCCCGCGCCCCAGCAGGAGCCTAGAAAGGGCAGGGGGGGGGGGGGCCAAAAGACGCCCCCCGGGGCTGAGGGAGGTTCGTTTTTTTTGGCTGAGTTGGGTTTAAAGGGGGGTTCGGTTGATCCATTTGTTGTTTTTGGGAAGCGGGGGCGGCCTTCTGCTTATTTATGTTTTGGGACATGTGCATGCGGGGACACATGAGGCAAGGTCTGGGCCAACAGGTGCGGCAGCACGGGAGAGAGAGGCCACGAGGCAGGTAAGAAGATCAGATGAGGGCCGGGTGCGAGAGTAGGCAAATCAGGGCGAGCGATCAGTGATCCTCTCACAATGAATCAGGCTTGCTGTTGCGCAGGGAATGAGAAATGGAATGACCCCTATAAACCATCCAACTGGTGGTTTACTCCTATATAGCCTATATAACTGGTGGTTTCCTTGAGGACCAAGGCCGGGGTTCATTTTATTTCTCACTCCCCACCTATGGCGCTGCTTGACGCTTCCAGGTGCTCGCCTCGGCGCCCTGGGCCTCCGCGCTGGCCGTGGCGTCTGCTGCGCAGCTCGAGAGCGTGGAGGGCCTGGGCGCGGTGGTGCGGAAGGCGGGAGCAAGGGTGGGGGGGTGCAGGTTGAGCCCCATTTTCTGTAGGGTCAAGTGCTTCAAAGACCATTTGTGTTGTAGGGATTCTGAGGTTGAATCCGTTTTTGTTGTTGGTAGGATGGATCCGGGGTTGACTCCAACTTTCTGCTATGACTTTACGGATTCTTGAAGGAAGCTGAACTTCGATGGGCCTTCCGTGCGGTTCGGAAGGCGCAGCGCTGGGAGCGGGCGGAGGCGCTGCTGGCGCTGATGCGACCAGGCAGTAGGGCGGAAAGGCCAACCCTTGGAGTTCTAATTTTATTGTGGGGGTTAATTCCTTTTCCATTCTTTTCAGCCATCGTTCTTTTCAAAAACCGATCGCCATGTCCCGGTTTTTGGTGGTTTTCTAGAAAGAATGATTTTTTTGGAAAGAATGGGGAAGTTACCCCTAGAATTACGGGATGCAGAACTTGTGGAAGACTATAGCGGTTTCAAGAGGTTTGACGATGAAGCAGTCCAATAAGCCCATTAGCTCTGAGAACAGCAAACAAGGAAACGAGCCAAGCGCAACAAGGTTTGAGGTCGTTTACTCACTTTACGGGCAAACATGTGGCCCTCTTCCCCTGCCCTTCCGGCAAGAGTTGAGCCAGTCCAAGTCCTTGCGACGCAGGCGGTCTGGAGATGTGACCTGGCACGCGAAGGGGGGGTTCGGGGGTCCAGCAGTCGGCTTTAGCGTCGGATGCTGCTTTCCCATTCGTCGCTTCATGGGAAATCTGTTTCGAGCTCAGTTTTTCTTGTTCTGTGTAGGGTGGCGCTACACAAGTCGACGGCTTTGGGAAATGTTTTTTAGTGTGTCACGCGGCTCAGGCAAACGCAAGCCATGGACTGTGAAGCATGTTGTTGGAACAGAACTTGTTTGGTGCCGTCGATAAAATAATTGCAAAGGATGCCGTCATGCAAGAGATGGGGAAAATCCAGGAGATGCAATGGATGCAAGTGATGTGAGGGAAGAGGGCTGCATGTGGCGTGGGAGGTGCTAGGTGGATGTTGTGAGTGCAAGGCTGGCGGGAGTGAATCTGCTTCTCTTTGCTTGCCTTGCGGAAGCGGTGGCTAGATTCCACCGAGAACAGGCTTCCCACGGGAAGTTCATCCACCGCACGCAAACCAAAAAAAAATCGTGCTTTTGTATCTGGGACGCTTTTTTCTTTTCCAAATTCCTCACTGACTCGAGTCTCCCATGGCGTGGGCCGTCCGTTTTCGGAGAAATTCGGCCTCCGAGTCTCCGCGCCTCCCGCGCCGCTTGTCCGCGAGGTCCTCGGTGGCCCTCAACGGCGCGCGGCAGCACTGGGCGCAGCTGGGGCTCTGGCGCCGCGCGCTGCGGGGCCTGGGCTCGGACCCGGTGACCTTCAACGCGCCCCGAACAGAAGCGGGAAGCGGAGCTGGGCGTCCCCTTTGGGTAGGATTTGGACCCCCCCTTAGGTTGAGTTGAGGTCCTTTTTCCATTCGTTTCAACCATGATTCGCTCTTATCAAAAACCGATCGCCGTTTTTTTTTTGGATTCTAGGGGTTGAGGTGAGGTCCTTTTCCCGCTCGTGTGAACCCATGATTTCGTTCTTATACAAAAACCGGAATCCCGTTTTTTTTCTGGGATTCTGGAGGTTTTCTAGAAAGAAGGATCCGTGGCAACAATGGGGAAGGTACCCCTAGAGTTTTGGGGATTCCTGAAGAGGAGAGCCATAGGATGGAGGGTGTTTTTCGGGGTCATCTCCCGCATGAATGAGAAGCAGCCAGTTTTTTGGATTGCCCCAAGTTCAGCTAACCAACCTTTAACCACCCAACTCGATCCAAGCCGCCAACTAGGGGGGGGAACTGAAAGGGAGACGCAGTTATCCAGCTGGTGGTTTGTTTTTGACTCTTCAAAAGGGACACTTCTGGGTAAAAGGTCCAACTTGGGGCCAAGGAAAATGGAGCCCCATGCGGATGTTTGCCAACCAAAAGGTTGTCCCCCCATTGTGAGAAACAGTCGCGCGGAAAACTGGTTCCTTTACTTCAGGTTGGAAGGGATTGTTGGTGGGACAGTCAGGGAATTCTGGCCATGACAATGACGGAGCGTCGACCATGGGACACTTGACCAAGACACACACACACACCCTATCTGACGCCAAAGCTGATTCTTTGAATGGTGCAGATCCAAAAACGAAAGCCGTCCCAAAGAGGTTCTGCATAGGGGGGGCTTTAGAAGATGACCATCTTCTCAAACAAGCGCATTTGGTCCACGTCCAGCACTCTTGCAAAAAACACTGGCACTTCAAGTATAGCTTGGCATATGCGCTTCAAAAACTCAGGTACGTTGAGGTAGAGTTCCTAAGGTACACCTCAAGAATCGCCGCAGTCTCCCATCCGTGAAATGACCGAAAACTGGCATCAACCTTTGGCGGAAATCACGGGGAGGTTCAAGAACTTGCTGGCTTGCTCTGGAGAGAATGCGGGATTAAAGTTATGCTTTTTCCTTTCGGGGCATTCGTTTTGGTTGCTTCGTGCACCAAATTTTCTCCTGAGAGCCAGGTTGCATATGACTCAGGTGGCGCTCTTTGGAGCGCAGCGGGCGGAGGAGTGGGGCACAGCAGCGCACCTGTTGCAGAAACTGAGGCGGGGGGGGGGGAAGATCCACCCCGCTTTTCGGGTTTCCCCTTTGGGTGCTTCCTTTTGGCTTCCCCTCAAACCTCCGAAAAATGGGTGCCCCATGCGCCCAATTTGAAGGCAGACCCTGAGTTTGTGCTTCTTGACAGACCCTTTCGTAGGTTCTAAGCGGGGTTTAAAGGGACGGGGTGCCTATTGACTGTTTAAGGGAAACAGCTTCCAACTCAGCGATACTCATAGCGAGTTCAGAGATCGCCAATCCGATTGGATAGCCCTTGTTTGGCTTGGATGCGCATTGGGTTAGCGACTTGAATCAGGCTGCAGGAAAGTCGTCCTGGCCGGATCGGCCAATAGCCTTGCCAGAGTGCCGCACATGGGAATCCGCAGGAAACCCGACCTATTTTGGGGTCCCGGTGCGCATTTGGAGTCAAAACCATTTTCTTCTAATGGATCGGGGGTTCACCTTTTTTTTGCCCGGGCACCTGTCCTCTTTATTTTTTCTTCCTTTTTTTTTTTCTCCCGGCACCGCTGGAAGTGAGCATCCTTGTGTGCTCTTCAAAGGTGCAACGTGAGCCACCAGGGCTGTTCTGCGCCAGGTCCATCGCCTTGCAGCCAGGCCTGATCACGTGACTCAGCCAGCCATGGAGGTGTTGCTTGAGCGGTACCAGGCACTACTCAGTTTTCACTCCCCAAATTGTGCACCTATTTGTTTGCAGGGCCAGAAGCTGTACACACACACACATATATATATATATATATAT
>CAUJNA010001336.1:824615-1052115 GCA_963377175.1 Effrenium voratum | reverse complement strand
GAAATCCCAAATGGATGCCCACACTTGTTGAGGTGTTTGCCTGCGTCAAGGGCAATTATTGCAATCATCTCAAGGCTCAATTGCTTTGAAAGGCCTCGACGGGTTGCACACTTTCAAGGATTTGTTTTCAAGCTCACTCCTGAAGATTTTGGAGGAAGAGGGCGGCTTAGGCCCAGACCGTAGACGTCCCCTTTTCACCCAGCGTGATAAGCAGCGAGCATTTCCAAACCCGACAACCATGTAGGTGCAGGTGATCCTGTCTGTTGCAATCTTTGCTTCGTGCCTTTCCAGCGCACGGTTTTCCTTGTACTTGCCTCCGAAAACCAACCAAGAACGGTTTCCCCCACAAACGGCAGACCCACTTCGGGGGAAAGGCCGTGCACATCCGTTTCCCATGCGGGTGCCCGAGTTCGGCCATGGCGGATGGCGAAGGAAAGGCAGGAGCTCCCAGCGCAGGCGGCCGGTCCTATGGGTAGGTCCTATGGGACCATGGGATGACGGCCTTTTGGTAGGTTCCCACTAAACGAGGAAAGTTACCCAAGGTGGGGGCCAGGAATATTGATCAACCCCCCATGCATTTGCCTTCTAATCTTGTTGTTTCATACAGCATGCAGATAGGTACCAACACGCACATATAGATCTATTCTTGTTTTTACATGCACACAATATATATATATATATGTATCTAGATAAGTATATATACACATATGTAGCTTGATGTGTATGTGAATGCCTACATCATACACACGAATCTATTTACAACAGTGTTTCGTACATTAACTTACTGTCCTTGAAGAGACTCTGATCCAATCATGGGTGACGGCACACCCCTGAAATGGTCAGCACACCCCTGAAATGGTCGCAACCCAGCTATCCAATCAGTAGTGATGTTTACAACTGGCCCAGCCCCAGCACCTCTTTCTTCTTTTTGCACCAGCTCCAGGAAACGACTTGCGAAAATGAAGAACTTAAGGATGGAGGAAACTATGACATAATTGCAAGTAGGCTGTTGAGCTAATCAGACTGTCCGCGACTTGCACACCACACCCCACCCCTTGTGCCCCAATGCCAACCATGTCGGTCAATTCATCTATGGAGTAAGCAGGTTCCAAAACAAATCCATCAAACTTGGAGTGAGCCCTGTTCCAAGGTCCTAGATTCTGATCTCGCGTGAGGCGTCCGGCTGGGATGCCCGAGGCTGCAACAAAGCAACTGGGGCTGCAGCAGCTCAAGGTGAGCCACAATCAAAACCTGGATAGACGAAGGTTAGTATTCGTAAGGGACAACTCCAGCCAGAAGCAGCGGCCGTTTTGTATTTGCTTACATGGTTCTGGGTCAACCATTTTACTACCGGCTTTTGATTGTGACTCAGGTGATTTTTTGTATCACATGTTTCGATCAAGACACCAGATACCTCACATATTACCTAGGCCCTTTTAGTACATCTCACTAGAAACACGCAACCCAGGATTCGGCATCAGCACTTCCACCTGCACCTTCCTTTGTGTGAAATTGGTGTGTTCACCATCTTCATCTGGTGTGAGGCGTGGGCTAAGGCAGGCAAATATATGTTGCGCTGTTGTAACATGGTTTACGCCTGGGATCGAAAGTGGTTTGGGTGGGTGACTTTGTTGGGAAGCAGCTGGCTCGCCGCCCGGCTTGAGCTCCCAGGTGGGCATTTGGATCCATCAGATGGCTTTTCAAGTCATCTGCCCCCACACAACATGGTTGTTGTTGGGAAATATTTTGCATTTTTGCTGGCTGTGGTTCAGTGGTTGAAATCCAACCACTTTTCTGCTACAACTTATGTTTTTTGCTCCCCTTCCAACGCCCACCAAGACAAGCAGACATGGAGAAGCATCGGCCGAGGCCATCAGCGCCTGCAGCAGATGGCCCACAGCTCTGGAGCTGCTGTCTTGCATGCGCCTTTGGGCCGTGCAGAGGCGGGGTGGGGAGGTGGGGAGGTGGGGAGGTGGGGAGGTGGGGAGGTGGGGAGGTGGGGAGGTGGGGAGGTGGGGAGGTGGGGAGGTGGGGGGGTGGGGAGGTGGGGAGGTGGGGGGGTGGGGAGGTGGGGGGGTGGGGAGGTGGGGAGGGAGGTGGGGGGGTGGGGAGGGAGGGGGTGGGGAGGTGGGGGGGGTGGGGAGGTGGGGAGGTGGGGGGGTGGGGGAGGTGGGTGGGAGGTGGGGGGGAGGTGGGGGTGGTGGGAGGTGGGGGAGGTGGGGAGGGTGGGGAGGTGGGGAGGTGGGGAGGTGGGGAGGTGGGGAGGTGGAGGGGAGGTGGGGAGGAGGTGGGGAGGTGGGAGGAGGTGGGGAGGTGGGGGGAGGTGGGGAGGTGGGGAGGTGGGGAGGAGGTGGGGAGGTGGGGAGGAGGTGGGGAGGTGGGGAGGAGGTGGGGAGGTGGGGAGGAGGTGGGGAGGTGGGGAGGAGGTGGGGAGGTGGGGAGGAGGTGGGGAGGTGGGGAGGTGGGGAGGTGGGGGGTGGGGGGGTGGGGAGGTGGGGGGGTGGGGAGGTGGGGAGGTGGGGAGGTGGGGAGGTGGGGGGGTGGGGAGGTGGGGAGGTGTGGGGAGGTGGGGAGGTGTGGGGAGGTGGGAGGAGGGGAGGAGGGGAGGAGGGGAGGGCTGGGCCTGTGTTGAGCACATGCCGCTGGGAAGCCGAGCTTCGGTCACTTGGCGCATCTTTGCGCTGGCGCGGCGGTGAAATGTGATGAGACTGGGCCAAGGACGGTGGTCAGCTGCAATGCTGCCATGGGCTCTGCAAAGTGCTGGCAGAGGTCCGTGGGGATTATGGCCAGCCTGCAGGCCGGGGGTGGGGGAGGGAGGGAGCGGGCCAGCGCAGTTGGAAGCCGAGAAAAGCGCGTGGCTTTGGGGCGTCTTGAAGTTGCAGGGTCTCCAGCGGATGGTGCTGGGTTTCGGGAAGCATGGTGAGAAGTTATCCACATTTGGTCGACCTGCTGGAGGTCGAACCAACTTGCCCCGAACATTATGCAATGCAGTGGCATACCTTGGTATAGCTCACACGCTCAAGAAGCTCTCATGGATTGCCCGACGCTACCAAATCATCGCGGCCGAAAATGAGGTTGTACGAAGGTGAGGTTGTTTGGCTGGCACTCCTTGCGTTGACCAGTGAGCTTGGCACTGCTTGACAGCCAAGGGGCATCAGGCTTCATGCCCTTGCTCACGGGTTTCTGGCCGGGTCAGGCGTCAGGCATACCTTTCGACCCTGGCCGCGGTTTCTGACAGTCCCTTCGAGGGTCTGTCCCATTTTGGTGCCCATCCGCCCGCCTTCCATTCCTGACTATGTTGGCGTCCTGCGCGCGTTCGCCAGGCCCAGCTCCAAGTGGACGCAGTCTCCTACAAGGCGGCAGCGGGCGTCAATCCTTGGGAGCGCGGGCTGTGCTACCTGCGGGCCATGACGGACGAGGGGATCAGAGCCTCGGACAAGAAGCGTGGTGGCTTGGTTTTTGGGGGCCTCTGGTTTGATCGCTGCTGGTTGGCCATTTGCAACCAGCAACTGTTTGATTGCTGGGGAGGGACTCCCGCCCCGGGTAATTTGCAACCAGCTGTCGATTTTGTGGTGCCTGGTTGCAACATGGCTGGTACCAACCTGCTCCAGTCATGCGGATTGCTCCCTTCTTTTAGTAGCATTGCCCTGCAAGTCTGCAAGGAACTCTGCCTTGCTGCAATTCCCTGATGTCCAAAAGTCCAGCTCTCCGACTTTCGGGCTTCGGGGGGTTGGAATGCACGGATCCCCGAGGGGCAGACGCGGTGGCCCAGGGCATTGCGGTGAACCTACAGCTGCCGGGCTCACAATGGGGGCCAGGGAAGATGTTTGCCTTTTGGAAAGCCAAAGGACGCCATCCGTTCCTCGCCCTTCCGGGATTCCCCACTTTGGGGAACGCTCGGTCAGCAAAGTGGGGGCTTTGCCCCTACGAGCAGGAGGCGTGGATATCAGAGCCTTCTCTCTGTCCTTTTGCTGTGCGGTTTCGAACCTGGCAAGGGGTGGTGGGGGGTGGGCGAGTCGTAGCACTTTGCCCAGAGCCCCACCCCACGGATCTTTTCGCCCTCGGGCCCTCGGGGGTGCCAAGGGCACGAAGGGGCCGCTGGGACTGCTGCCTGGCGCTGGCGCTGGATGCCAAGGGCATCTGCGCCGCCATGGGCGCAGGCGATGAGTGGCCCAAAGCGCCGCGCCGAGAGTTTCGGTGTGACGTTTTCGCCTGGAAGTTTCGGTTTGCTTACGATGTTGTCTTGTTTTCCCCTGTTGGTTTGAACAGGAATCGATCACTACTGTTTTGGGTCTGTCTTTTTGAGTTGGTGTCCCCTAAAATTACGGCCGCATAGACCCCAAATTTTAGCATCGGAGATTATCACAGTGCTCGAACCAGCACCCTGCCTGCACGCCAAGCAAGCACCACCAGCGGAAACATCAAAAAACACCTTCGCGCCAAACAGCACCTTGACCACCACCCACAACAGCACCCTGACTGCGTCGCAAATATGCGCTGCGAGCAACAACCACTTTTGAGTGCACCCCTGCAGCACTACCCTGCCTCTCTTTAGAAGCAAGAACCTCCTATAGCTTTCAACCATTTGGGGAGCGGTGCTTTTTCAGTGGAAGGGGCGGTTGTGGCGGGTTCTCGGATGATTTGACGAGGTGCAATTGTCAATGCTGATTCTCTGTGTTTTAGGGGGTGAGCCTCCGGCGAGTCAGCCGAGGCTATTTTTGCCAGAGACTAGCAAAGTCGCAGTGGAAAGCACAGGAGCTGACATCAGATGACAAGCCAAGGATTTCCCCCATTTGTCCACAACTTGTGCGCTGAATGGTTGCCTCCGAACGGCCAAACCCCCTGAGCTCAAGCCAAAACAAGGGCATGGACTTCCCCTCCCGGCATCCTCCCTTGCGTAGTCCACAATATCCAACTGTCCCGAAAAGAATGCCAACAAGAAAAAGGGAGCATATCATTTTGTTTCTTCTCCAGATCCCCCCCCCCCCATTTTTCCAAAGCCCCGCGCCAAACGTTTGGCTCCGGCGCCCAGGCCTTGGCCCTCTTCGCCCGCGGGCTTTGGCGCGGCCCGCCGGACCTGGCGCTCTGGAACCGCGCGGCGCGGATCGCCCCGTGGCGGAGCGCCTGTCGGCTGCTGGAGCAGCTGGCCCCACGCCGGCTCCAGGCGGGCGCGGGGCGGTCCGGGCCTTGTTGGGTGCCACATGGGGACAGGGCACCTCAGTCTGTGTGTGTTTTTTTTTTTTTTTAATGAGTTGGTAGCTTCTTTCTTTCTCTTTTTTTTTGGTCGGATGAAAGGGACGCTTTTTGGATCACTGGTTGGCCATTTTGGGGTTTGGGAGGGTGCCGCAAAACAGACACCTACGTTGGGCCAGTGTAGCTCTCATCTTGGGCAGTTGGCTCACAGGATCCCCTTGTTAAAGTGTGGTGGTTTTGTATTTTGGATGTCTCTTTGAAGGCGCATCCTATGAAAGCGGTTCCATTTTGAGGGGTCTCAACAAGACACACTTTGGGACTTTGGGGTCCCAGTTTTCCCTTAGGAGCGTCCTTTCAGGTTTCAGTTTGGTTACATTGGATTCCACTGGCTTCAGTGGCTGTCTATAGGCCGAAGGATTTGAGGGACTTTGAAGCCGCAGCCAAGCTGCAAGGCTCCCCGGCTCCTGTTTCAGAGTATCCAACGCGATGAAGCCTTTAAATGCTGCGCAAGGCTTTGACTGGGCTTGCAGCACCTGAAAACATGATCACCCCTACAATTGGCTGTTCCCTTCCCAGAAGTGTCAACTTGTCAGCCAATGTCGGCGAAGGTTTCGGCCGCCAGGCGGACCTGGTGTCCCACAACTCGGCCCTGGCGGCTCTGCTCAGCGAGCGCGAGGGCCGCTGGGCGCAGGGCCTGGCGGCGGTGGAGCTTTCTGTTGGCCGAGGCCTGCGGCCAACGCAGGTGACCTGGGGGAGCCTGCTGGGCCAAAGCCGGCAGATGCCCTGGGAGGCCGGCCGGCTGCCGGCTGGGCGCCGGAGTTGGCCTTAAATGGTTTGCCCACTGCTTCTGGAAGGGGGTGGGGCAGAACGGAATTTGGGAGAGAAGGGGGGGAGGCGGTCAATGCAAATGTGGAAACGCGAGAAAAACACAACCACCAAATCGCATCAGGTGAGCCAAGCGCACCTGGGCATGTGCCAAGTCCATTTTTGCGTTTTCTGCTGCGAAGAGGCGGCGCTGCAGATGCTGACCCAGTGCCAGTCCCAGTGCCCCGGCAACGGCAAAGGGCCGAGGAATCGGGGCGTCGTTTGGGCCAAGGGTCGGTCTGTTTGTTGGATATGACCCCTAAAGATGTTTTCGTCGTTTGTTGGAGGGTACCCATTTTGTGGAAAACATCTCCCATCTGGAGGCATTTGGGGGCCGGGGTGATGTTGGACAATGCCATGCGGCGAACCTTGAAGTTCGGCGCTCGGCGGAGGAGTTTGGTCAGGATGCTCTGGATTCCCTTCGCCATGGCCTTTGTGGCAGCGCTGCCTTCCTCTAGGTCGTTCAGTTGACATACGTGTTAGTTTCAGGGCATGCGCAGGGTTTGCTTCAACATTCGGAGGGCGAGAACCGCGAACGAGGGTGCTACTTTGCTGCTTCACTGAGCGGAAATAAGTGCACCGACAGCCTGTTGAATTGCCTCCTTTCGCTTTGGCAGCTTTTGGCCCACTTGAGCTGCTTGGGACGGTGAGCGAGCCTTTAGACGGCTTGCCTTCAAGTCAGGGTTATTGTTTCCGTCTTGCGTCTTTGATTGCATTTTGCCGGTTGAGCGTTTTGCCGTTTTGTTTTTTGTTTTTAACGAGGGAATCTCGCAGTCAAGCCGGCAGGAACAAAGCGAATGTGATGAGATCCATCCTTTGGGAGCGAAGAGGGTCCGGCCGAGGCACCTCCGCAGCTCCATCTCGGAGTCCAACGTGCTGGCGGCATGCAGCGACGGCCCCTCGTTCCGAAACGGCCGGAGCTGGATCTTCTCCCCACGGGGGGCTGCTGGGAACTGGGAACCCAGATGCGTGGGATTTCTCGAACTCCAGGGTTAAGTACCAAAGAATGGCGCGGGTTCACTTCGTGTCAAAGGCCATCTTCATCCCTTGTCCTGCGCGGTTCCCCACTCACTCGCAGAAGAACGTAGCCCTTGTGGAGTCCCCGCGTGCCAAACGTCAGCAATCGCCGCCCCACCCCCCCTCATTGTAGGGCGGTTCTTTCTGAATCAGCCAAGGCTTTGTTTCTCGTATGTTTGAACATCCCATCCGGTTCTCGAGGGTTGGTTTTCAAGATGCATCGCAGCAATCCGGCTTGAATCAAAGCGGCGCGGTGCTCGCAGCGTCGGTCATTTTGGGGTACTTTGTTCTTGCTTGCATGTGGTGAGGTGTGTAGTTTAATAGGGTGTGCTTCTTACTGCCGTGTATCCGCAGGTAAAACGACGATTTATTTCTTGCTTTCTGGATCCGTCGCCCGCCGTTTGTGCCGGAGATGGGTGGAGGAACCTTGTGGCACTTCGCGCATGTGGGAGAGAAACTGGGATCTCTCCATTGAGCTCATTTTAACGTTTTGAGGTGAACATGGACCAGATTCAAACAGAAGCTGAGGTAGACCAGGTAGATTGACTGAGAGCCGCACGCTGGCGGAAAGGGACCCTGCTGTCCAACATCCCTTCCGGTCCCCATTAGGCGCCCAAGATTAACCACATCAAGCTACCCGCCCGTGTCTTTCTTTTTCCGCCACAAAGTTTGAGCGCTTCCTGAAATTGGAACCCTTTTAGTTTGATTCCACGCTTCTTTCACCACAGCCAGAAAGGAGGGTCGGGTTCCACCGCGTATTGGATGCGATGCCTGTGGCAGAGGCAGTTCCTGGGGTGCAGCTTTGGACCTGCTGCGGGCCGTGCAGATCTCGGGGCCCGCCAAAGCAGAGGCGGAGGTGGTGGCGGCGACGTGGCCCGGCCTATGCATTCAGAGCTTCAGGTTGGTCACCTGTGAGAATTCCTTGGGTCGTGTAAAGGGCTATGTTACATGGATGGGAGCAGCTCCCTGTCATGTGGCAAGGCTGAGGCGCAACTACAGTACCCAGTTTTTCTCTTCAGCTCCGAGACACTGGCCCAAAGTTGGTTGGGTGCTGTTCTGCAGGCCCCCATCCACACCCCTCAGGCTTGCACGGAGGTTACCGGCCATGCCTTTGAAGGGGGGCTGGGGTCCCGGCGGTGGGTTTTTCCCAGCGGCGTGCGCCTTCGCGCGTGCGCCCCGAAGGCAGGCCTTGGTGGCCTACGGCCACGTGCAGCACTGGCAGCGGGCCTTGGGTGTGGCAAGGAAGCTGCACCCCGGCTTGCGCGCGGGGCAGAGTGCCGTGCTGGCTGGCTGGTTGGTCAAAAAGTGTGGCGCTTTTGGACTGCTTTTCTGCGTGTTCCACTTGCTTCCATTCTTGCTCGTTAGGAATTCGTGTTTGCAGGGCCCTTGTCCTATGCAAACGCGCAGGTGCTTGCGTTTTTGGCCCTTTGTGAGTGTTCTTTTTTCCCGTCATGACATGGTTCTGCCAATGTCAGCCACCTCTGCTATGACAGCTATGCCTCATATACTGTATTTGTGTGGACTCTGGGCCTGAAAGGCCCGAACTTGGAATGAGAGAGTGCTGCTCACGGCCATGCGTTGCCTCCATGAACCCTAAAAAAAATCCCGACCCATGCGCTACCACCAGGAGAAAAACAATAAAAAAGAAAAGAAAAGATCGCACCTCCCACATTTCTTTTTCTTCGTTTCCTCGTGGGAGTCCATTTCCCTTCCCTCCCATTTCCTCTAGTTCCCTCCCCCCTCCCCAGTTTCTTTTTGTGGGTGGCACGTGGCTATGGCCTTCCAGCGCTTGGGCTTGAGGCTTGGGAAGGCGGACGCGGCGCTGCTCAGCGCGCTGGTGGCCGCGTGCGCGGCGGCGGCGCGCTGGCAGCAGGCGCCGGGCTGCGGGCAACCCTCAAAAAGGTGGCTTGGATACCGCCAATCCAACCCACCAACTAGAGGGAGCTGATTTTCATTGGGTTGACAAGGAGACTTAGTAAACCATCTTGGGGTCCAAATGAGTAAATGAGGTTCCACTCACCAGCCATGATGTTGCCAGAGATTTCCTTGCATCTTCCACTGCCAGCAAGGGACAAGGGCCTGTTATTTTGGACCATCACCGCTGCATTTTTTGGGGCAGCTTGGTCATCAAGTCCTTCAATCAGCAAGGATGCATGCCGACAGAGCTGTGACCAGCATCAAAGTTGCTGCACGAAGCCTTTCGCACGACACAGCCGATGCACTCAGCAGGTTGCTGATGGCCATAAGAATGATGTCAGGTTAGACCAGGGCTAAGCATTTTGTGTCACAAGGCCCTGTGATTTTAGACTATCACCGCTGCATTTTTTCAGGTTAGACCAAGGCGTTTTGTGTCAGGCGCTCCAGATCTTTGCGTCGCTGTCCTCGTGGCGCCTGCAGCGCAGCACCGTCGCTTTCAACACCGCGCTGTCTGCCTGCGCCCGCGCGGAGCAGTGGCCCAGCGCTCTGCATCTGCTGGCGGGGTGGGGGGATGGTGAGAATGCCAAGGGCCCTCCCGAGTGAGGCCCGTTTCCCCCCCGTCGCAAACACATGCAGGGCTCTGGGTTGGTACGAACAATTCAGGCGCTCCACATGGGCGCAACACGCTCTTGGAGGTGGCAGACGTTTTTGTTTTCTGCTCCTTTTTCTCTGCACCCAACACATTTGGAACTTGTCCAACGGCCTTCCGGGATTCCACTCGGATGCCTCCCGGACTGCCGAGAGGAGGACCTGGGCCACGGTTTGGTGGAGGCAGACGGCCTCACCTGCAGCACCGCCATGCTGGCGCTCGAGGGAAGGCGCCGGGGGGTGGGGTGGGACTTGGCACCAGCGAAGGTGTCAGCCATCCGCTTTCGAGGGCGCATTTCCCGATGCTCGGACTTTGGAACTGCGCTTCAGTCAGATTACAACCGCGCCCGCACACGGATGTGAGCACCGGGGAACGTTCGTTCCCAGCGCTGACACGCACGCGGGTGCGGAGGGCCTGCTGGAAGACCATTTTCCTCTTCAAAGGGCTTTCGGTTGATTTCCACAGCGGCTGAGCAGTGCCTAAGCTGGCGATGTTGGTTTGACTGGATGAGGGCCACTCCTTTTCCTCATATTTTTTTTTGGGGGGGGGGAGATCCTGCCAATCGGATGGGTGAAGTCTAGGGTCTGCCAGTTTCACGGTGGATTGGCATCTGGTGCCTTCCCCCGGTCTGGGCCGAGGAACCATTGGAGCAGATAGATTTGGTTTTGCCAGCGCGGGTTGGGGCATTGCCGCATGCACGCACGCCATGGACCGCATGGAGACGTGTTGCACACAGCCATGCCTTGGCAACTAAGTTTCCGATGGTCATGTCTTGAAGACATGGCTTTGGCATGTGTTGGCACCTGTGGTTTCAAACGCAACTTGAGCATTCACAAGCTTTTGTCGTGTGTGGCGTTCGGCCAGATGCCCCATCATGTTTCAGTGTGGTGTAATTTGTGCCCATTGCTTCAATCTGCCTTTTTTAGGCAGATGTGAGCGCTGCATTATCCACTTGGCCGATGTGCATTTCAGTTCTTACACTGCACACGCTGCCGTCCAATTTGGGAACGCCAGCAAACCCATCGGGGACCCATCCAGGACTGGATGCAGCGGTAGAGGGAGAGAGTGGGGACCCATCGGGAAGGCTTTGAACAACGACTCCCGCGTGGGAGCAAAAGGGTGCTGACTGCAGGCTGCCCAAACTTCTTGGCTATTTGGTAACGGATCTTTGGACCCACAAAAAGCCAGCAAGGGCCTGGAGATCTGCCACTGCCCTGCTGCGGGCGCTGCCCCGGGCACAGGTGGAGGCGCAAGCGCGCTTGGCGCGCGCGCGCGCGCGCGCGCGGGGCTCTGGGCCTCGCCGGTCTGATGGTTTTGCTCGTTGACTGGGGTTGGAGGGTTTGAAGGTCGACATGGTTCACGTGCTGCTGGGAGCCTGCATGTTATGTTCTTTTTCCAACCTGAGGTAGCAAAAGGCCCGTTCAGTCGGTTGCGGCGGTCCGAGCGCATGTCTCAGGCGGCCCTGGGCCCTGTGCCCTGTGGCTTGGCGGGGGCGCCGTGGCCAAGGGCGCTCTGGCTGGCGGCAGGCGGATCGAAGTTGGAGATGTGTCAGGAGCTGAAAGAGGTTGACTTGACGCCTTGGGTCCTTTGAAGGAATGGTCCACGGAAGGCATAGAACTGTGATTTGGCAGGGAGGTGCTTCGTGATTTGGAGGTCTGCGGGTGCGACTCCATTTGGACGAGAAAATAGCGGAACTCCTGGGAGCCCCTGTGCCCTATTCATGAGTACAGTCCCACCCGGAAATAATTTCCGTGCTAGGGGGGATATGCATTACTGCATTACTAGAGGGAAGGAATTTTGGGTACCAATCCACCATGGGATTCTGAGCAAGCTACTGCACGATGCAAGCCGGAAATCAAGGATTCTCGGGTGCCGTTGTGGGTGCGGTTGAGGATACTGCTGGGGTCCCCGGTTCCAGTCGCTGCTGCAGGGTAGAGAGCTGCAGGGTGAGTGCCGGGCTGGTCTGGCTTGGGGTATTTGGGTGGTATGTCATGTGAGTGAACAATTCTTCAAGATATGAAGTCCATTTCGCACCACTTTCATTGCTTGTTGGCATTTGCATGGGAATCATCAGAAGCCAGGGTTTCTTAGGTGGTGCCAGATGGATTTCGTCCATCCACAGGCGTTGGGGAGCTCCCAGCGCAGATGTCTGGGAGCTGGGCTACTTTGGAACCCTGGCACTGGAGGTGCAATGGCAAGGATCCGATCTTATTGTTCATATGTTGGCGTCGCCTAACACGTTACCCTGCTAAACCGACCTACTGTAATTAAATGTTGGAACTTTTTTCCCAGGCGCCTCCGCAGCCACAGCGCTGGGCCGCGCCGCGCGCTGGCGCCGCGCGCTGCTCGTGGCGCACACGGCGGACGCCTCGGGCTCCAGCTCCGCTTGTGCGGCGGCGGGCCTCGCGTGCGCGGCGGCGGTGGAAAAAGGAGCCGAGGGGAAACCGGGTGCGCCCCAGACGAGCTCCCAGAAGGCCTTGTAGTTGTTTTTTTCCCCCCTGAAAGCCACCAGAAGAAAAGAAGGCATATTCATGGACGTACGCCCCCAGCTCCCTCATTTGGGGGTCTTTAAATGGAACCAAGTCTGAAGGGGTCCTGGGAGCTTCCATGTTAACTTGGGGGAGGGTAGACTTGCCGAGTGCATGCTTTGTGGTGACCTCTGGTTGTGCAGCATCATGGCTTTCTGACGGGCATGCGCATGGACCCGATCGGAGTTTGGTTGACTTACGTAGGACACCCAGGACCGGCATTCTTTGCTTTTACCCGCTCTTTCTTCCCTCAAACCGAAAGGAGGTTATTGAAGCAGCTCGGTTTGAACGCCCAATAGTGTAGTTCGCTGTGAGAGAGTCTGAGAGAGAGGGAGAGGGAGAGTGACAGAAAGAGAGAGAGAGAGAGCGAGAGAGAGAATGGTTTCAGCACGGGTGGCTCCACCCGACCCCCCCCCAATCCACGTGGCTGTTGGTTCAAAGAGTTTCTCACTCCCTGAGTTCACGGACTTGAGCCGCTTTTTGGGCTTGGACCGACTGTTTCAGGGGCAAAGAGACAACTGGAAGCACTGGGATTGCCAGACTTGACTTAGGCATTTTCCGAACACATGGCGAGATGTGCTTGGCAATTAATCCGAGTTCAAGAGACTAGGACCTGGGATGTATCTTAAGCTAAAGGGGATTTGAAAGTCATTCTTCAAATCCAGCATGAATAAGTGATCAGCCAATCAAGGACAGGTCATGTGAGGATTGATGCACGTCCCGAAAAACGAAGCTGGTCTTGCAGTGCCTTCTTTTTACGCAGCTTTCAAGGCCGGTTGAAGGCTGTCCTTTAGGCTTAGGCTTCAGAGTCCAGACTGATAAGCTGGGTTCGGGAGACGGGTTCGGGAGACGGGTCCGGCACCAGGCCACGGGGGCTGAAGTGATGTGAGCCAACTAAGCCTGCAATTGCAGCCCAAGTGATCTGCAATCGCCTCGGCGATATTTTCGCGGTCGCGTGTGGCAGGAAGCCCCAGAAGCCCTGGGAAAATGATGGAACACTTTGCGCATGGATCTGGAGTCAAGCAATGGGATTTTGGCAAGTTGCCCGAAGTCTGGAAGGGCTCTTCTCGAATCTGTACGGGCAAAAAACATCAATAAACCAAGCTGCATATTTGCGCCGCGGGACGCCATGCCAAGACGATGGCACGCTGGTTCACACTTCTCATACATCCCAGGTCAGTGCTGTCAGAACAGGCATCGTTCATACAAAGAAATGCAGCAGTCCAGCGTGCCATAGATCGGATATAGCGGGTAGCTATGTTCGCTCTATCATCATATCGTCGTGCACGACGCACACAGGGCACGAAACCAAGTCTCAGAACAAAAGGTTGCACATCAGTGGTTTTCAGGGCTGGTATTCGGCAAGCCGTGCCAGGTGCCGAATCCCAGTCAAATCTTATCATTCATGCTTCCAGGTGTGCAGGTTTGTGCGATTTCTGAAAACTGGCGCGGGCCCTCCGCTTTTGGAGTTCAAGTTCCTCGCCCCGGGTGAGAGCTTCGTTTTCACCAGAGAAACCCTGGTTGAGCTGCCGCATTGGAGTTTCTGACGTTTTGTTATTTTTTTGTGTGCGTCTATCTGAGTTCGAGCTTCCCCGGGCCAGGGCCGCTGTTTCACACCGGGCAACCGCCCACACTGCATGTCTATCCATGCGATGACTGGTGCAGGTATGCTGCTTGAGCACGTCTCCCTCAACACCTCCCACTGGACATTATTTGGGGTTGTGTTTGTTCAAGGGGAAGCCAGAACACTCACCATTTGGACATCCCCCCCCCCGGTACCCATCTAGAACGCGCTCAGATTCTGAACGGTTTCGGGACACCCCATGCCTTCAAGGAAGTTGCGTGGCCCTGCTCACTGAAAGAGGCCAACGTTTGGGTTGGAGGGGGATTACCGTCTTTTTTTTTTTTTTGTTTCTCACGCAAAGCTGCACATGATTTTGCGTAAGACTTGCTTGGGGGAGCTGTCAACTTTATGTGGTTGGGGTTTGCCTTTCCCAAGAGCAAGATCGATGCCCCACTGAATGGTGGGTTGACAAGGAACAGCTTTTGATCCATCAGCCCAGCTTGTGCGTTTGTTTCACGTGCCCTCGAAACGAGATGCTTGCAGAAACTGACTTGGTCTCAGACAGTTAAATGACTTGGGAGGCCTGGAGTGTGCTAGATTCTAAGATTCGATGCGTGTCTGGCCCCCCGGCAACGGCACAGCTGGCTGGAATGCCCCGACTCAAGTGCGAACGCGGAGTGAAAACTCGTTGGACCTCTTTGAAAATGGAAACCCCATCAGAAGCGGTCAGTTAACTTACAGGACCCAGAGACATAGACCTTGTTACCTGAACCAGCATGTGCTTGTTCTCATTATTGTATGACCTGCCACTTGGGCAATAGGAAAACTGACTTGTTCAGGGTAAAATTATCTTGCGCAACACTCCCAGGGCATTCTGGGCCTGAACGGAAGCCTTGTCGAGTGGAGCTAGCAAATTGCCCGTGATGCGCGGATATTGCGCGCCATGGCCTTTGCCACTGCATGCTGTCACAATCCTTTCAGGAGACACGTGGGGCGTTGGCGGTTCTTTTCCAAATGCAGGACTAAGCAATCATATTTGCTACCTCGAGATGTGCGGCAGGCAACAGCCGTCGCTCGAACTCTGAAACCGCACGCTGACAAAACAGGCTCCCATGCGAGCTGCCTTTGCCAACCAGTCGTCGGGACGGCCCTCGGGACGTCGGGACGGCTGGATCGGCACTGCGTCAAGTCAGAAATGATCCCGCACTCGGAAACCAGTCGGCTCGCCAGTCGGCGCCGGTGAGCCAAGGCACCATACTTTGCACGGCTCAACTCTGATTTGATGGCAGGCTCGCTTGTATTAAGATATCGCCGCATCCGAGCTGACTCGGGCCTCGCGGACTGCAAACCGTGCCCTTGCTTGTCACGTGGCTTGCCCAAAGGGCGCCAACGAAAGCACTGTTTCCAATCACCCCCCCCCCCCCCCCCCCGCAAAAAAAAAAGAGACAGAGAAGACAACAACAAACAAGACACCCACATCGCACAGAGTTTTTTTTGCAGTAGTCGTCGCCTTAGCAGTGTTTACTGTGGTGGCCTGGCACTCTGGCGCAACCTAGAAATTGAAACCCTTGGGGTTACCCTTTTGGCACCGTCAGTTGAAGCCGTGACTGGCATGACCTACCCAACGGGGCATTGCAACCCTCAAGCTGGCAAACACAGGGCACGGTTTTTGGCCTGCGCCTTGAACAGGATGCTCCCCATATGTGCGATTCCGAGTGAGAGTTCATGTGCCGCCGAGAGAGACCGTTTAGAGCTCAGGCAGCCGCCTTTTTTTTCCTCGCGCGTGCCACGCATAGTTCCCGGCTCTTGGGTGTGGTGAAAGTGCTGAGTGCTATGCACCCAGTGTGTCCGAGCCATGCTCGGATTTCTAGTCGATCACTCGCGGAGGCTGCAAAGAAGCGTTTTTTTCCAGCTCAGAAGGGTCTCACCCACAAAGCCCCTGAGGAGTTCCACTATCCGCGTTCCAGCTTGCTCCAAAGGACGAGGTCGCAACGAGCGGCCCAACTTTGAGGCTTCCGTTGGCCCGTGGCAGCTCGAGGTCAGTGGGGTGGTTGGCGTCTTTCCCCCCGCTTTTCTTTCCCACATGGCAATGTAGCAGGTCCAGGACGTTTGTTCCGAAGGTCATGAAGCAGATGTCAGTCCGGGAAGTTGGAGACCTCGCTTGCATGACCTGGCCGAAAACATGCAGTTCAGGCTCAGGGTCCAAGCTGAATTCCAGTCTGACGAGGACTGGTTGAAAAATACGTGGCGGATCCGATCCTGGGATGAGGAGCGTGTTTCATTTGTTTTCCAGGGTTGAGTACTTAGACCAAAGACGAAAGCGCTCGGCGCCCATGGCTCTTGTTGAGTTATAGCTTTGCAAGGCGTATATTTTCACACCAGGCTCCCTGCAAAGATGTCAGATGATGCACCTGCAGCCAACAGGCCCACCCACCCACCCACGAACCCACCCACCAAACCCAGCCCAGCCACCAAGCCCAGCCTAGCCACCAAACCCAGCCTACCCACCAACCCCAGCCCTGCCAAACGCCCAACTCTACAGACTGCTTGCCACCCCGGCCATGCCCCCCCAACCCAAACATCCGAGCCGGAGCCGTAGCCCATCCCGAGCATGGCGGTGTTATCGGCGGCCTATGGGGCCTCCGCGCTCTTTGGCACCTTGGAACCGGATGCCGGATCTGACCTGGGGTTTGAGGGCCGGGCTTGAAGGCCTGGCTTCCAATTTCAGGCCCACATCTCGCAGACATTCGGAAACTTCCATGCCAAGGGCCTGCGATTCTTTTGGGCGCTGGTGGCAAGGGGAAAAGCGACAACGGGGGGGGGGGCACTCCTTTTTGTTTTGGTTCTTTGATTGCCGGGCGCCTGTCTTGCACGCAAGCCGTGAGCAAGTCTTGCCAGCCTTATTCACAGCGGGCTGAAGCCAGACTCCAACGCACACCTGCCCAGGCTTCAACCGAGAGAACTTCGAGTTCGACAAGAAGCAGACGCTGCGGAGACCCATGGATGAATGAGACTTTTTTTGGCTGCTTTCGGGTCAGAGTTTAGAATTGTTTCGCATGAACATCCTGGGAACGCGCCTTGGCATTCATCAACTCATCCAATGTTAACATGAGCCACGGTAGATGAAGTTTAGTAAGGGACGCTCCCAACCCTAAAAAGCTGCGGATATCCGCCTTAATCCTGTACATGGTTGTGGGTAGACCATTTTAGTACCAGGTTTTGATTGCGACTCACGTGGGCCTTGAAACAAGAGGTGAGCTCGAGCGACAGCCCAGGGTGGCTTCCCGAAAGAAGCGCCACTACTTATGACTGATGGGTGTGCTTTTCTGACAGATTTCGGAGGCGTGTCCTCTTTTCAAAACACACCCCACCCATTCTGCACCATCATCTGCAGAAACGGGGATGACATTTGGCGCACTCACCAAAGTTCCATCCGGAAATGGCGTTCACCAAAATCCAATGTGGGGGACACATTGAATATGGATGAGCATGGCTCATACCAGGCTTGTTCAAGAAGACCCCTTTGCTGCTTGGGTCCCTAGGGTTGGTAGCGAAGGTCATGGACATTTAGACAACCATAAGGATTCCCTGTGTGGGAACCATGGCGGCGACCAGAATATGACCATGACACATATGAGGTGTGGTCCAAAACTCCATCCTGAGGCCAAGTAGCCCCTCTTATTTTCGTTGCAGTTGGTTCCAGCCGCCGTTCCTGGCTGCCCAACTCGCCTGAAGCCCGTGGGGTGTCCGCAGGTGCGTGTGCGTGCGTGCGTGCGTGCGTGCGTGCGTGCGTGCGTGCGTGTGTGTGTGTGTGTGTGTGTGTGTGTGTGTGTGTGTGTGTGTGTGTGTGTGTGTGTGTGTGTGTGTGTGTGTGTGTGTGTGTGTGTGTGTGTGTGTTTCTGTGTGTTTCTGTGTGTTTCTGTGTGTTTCTGTGTGTTTCTGTGTGTTTCTGTGTGTTTCTGTGTGTTTCTGTGTGTGTGTGGGCAGCGCGTTTTTGAACACATATGCTCAGAGATCTTGTGCAGGGAATGTTCAAGGCGGATGGATGGTTTGGCCCTTCTTGAGCAGGTCACTCTGGTCAGGCTCATGTCCCCTGTGGATATCACTTTATTTAGTTTTGCCAGAAAGTTGAATGCGCTTCCACGGCCATCGGCCATGGTGTCTCTTGGGGTGTGTCTTTTCTGATTTGTTGGAGGGTACCTTGTTTTTTGTAAGGGACCCCTCCTACCAACATGGAAGTACACAGACCTCTAGGAAAGGGGCCAAATGTGCAGGAAAAAAGCCATCATTTGGGGTCCAACCAGATTTTCTGGGACCAACCCCATGGCTTGAGTTGGCGAAGCCTCAGGGGAGACCTCGAAATAGGAGACACCTTGCGACGATTTATACTTCTGGGACCAAACCCCCACGGAGAACTTTCTCAGGGGAGAGCCAACACTTGGGGCGTCCAGCCTCAAAAAAGACACACGCACTTGGGAAGAGATGTGCGACCACTCCCACAGCTTCCCACAGCGTACTCCGAGTCGGGCGGGCGAAGCCTCAGGGGAGACCTTCCGCCTGGAGATGCAGCTGAAGCGCTTCGCGCTCTTCCGGGACGACGTGCGGGACCTGGTGAAGCTCACCGTGGACCGCCGCCCCGATGCAGGTCTTCGATGGTGGGAGGGGGGGGGGGGTGGGCCCGGCGAAGGGCGAGGTGGCAACGGTGGCAAACTTAAAAAGATAAAAAATCACCAGGGAGCTGAAAGATGGCGAGCTCCGAACTCATGTCTCCCCCACCCCCACCTCAGATTTTAGCTGAAACATTTCCTTGGAGCCCTGGTCGCACGCCGACTGACATCCTCACCTTCTGCACTGAATCATTCCCTTTGCCCAAAATGCGTTTCAGTTGCCCCCCACTGGTTCTGCACCACACGGCCATCCCCCGTTCCCCCTTTTGAACTTTGGCCCCCAAAGTGCTTGGGCAAGGCAACTTGATGAGGTTCGGGAAAGGCGTAGACATGTGAGACGTGATATTTTGCGGGATGCCTTTCGAATCAGATTTGATAGCCTGGACGTTGGTCAGCGCACAGCGCCCAGACAGTTCCCCAAGGGTTTCTTTAATTTTGCGGCTCAACGGATTGAATACGATGAGATACGATGCATGCGGCCAACCTGCCATTCCACTTTTGGTGCTCTGCTGGTGGCTCCTGCCCAAGGAATGGACGTGTACCACCTGCTGGGCGCCCTGTTCATGAAGCGCCCCAGTCTGAACTCGGGCAAAGATGCTGGATGGAATCCCTATTAGTTTCCGGACCGGCCCGGGGATCTCTGCAACGGGCTTGAACGTAGGCCCTCATGTGCCAGGCTCCATTGGGGGGTTTTTCACTTCCAAGCGCAAGAGGGGGACGCCAGATACACAAAGTACAGCATGCAGGGTGATGGTGTAGGGTGGCCGTGAACTGCGTCTGCATGCGTCTTAGGCAAGAGTCTTTCGGGAAAGCGAGGAAAGATTGATGCCGCTCTGGGCATCGCTTCGTCTCACAGGGCCGAGCTTGTACGGAACCTTGTTTGTGCGCGTCCGGACAGGGCCTCAAACTGGGCAAGCTGAGGCAAGACATGGACATGCGGCTGACCGGCTGATTTTGTGATCTGGCACAGAGGTCAACCCTTCACTAAACACACCATCGTCCCCGGACTATCCCACGGAATGCTTACCTAGGTGGCATGTCTTCAGTGGGACATCGGCCGGTCTGGGAGTTGTGGCTTTGGTATGGCTGAATGGATCTGTACTTTGATTTGGGGAAGGTTGGGAGCTGTTGGGCTCTGGCTTCCCGAAACAAACCCCGGCAGTGCTGATCTTCATGGACACATTGCCATTGAGATTGTCTTAGCTGCCGCTACCACAATGTCGTCGTTTTCTTGCCTTCCGCTGTGTTTCGGGGCGCCCGTTCTTCTTCTTTTTCTTGTTTCGTTTGGCAGCTTGAGCAGGTGGCTCAATAAAAGTGTCAGGGTTTTCAACACTGCGGTGCAGGTCTCTCTTGCAAACAGAGTTTGACACACAAACAAAAGCAACTTTGCCTAAACATCTCCACTGCGAGAATTTTGAGTTGTTTTTGCTTGTATTTTGCCTTGGGGGGGGGGGAGGGGAGGGTTCTGTGTTTTATTTGGTGGGGAGTGGGGCCGGTGTCCGGTGTCCGGGTTGCCCAAAAGCCGAAGCGAGGTTCTGCATCATCGTCTTCTGCAAGGGCCGGATCCAGGCCTCGGCGCCGCCCTTCATCCTGCAGCTCTTCCAGCTCTCCAACGCCTGCGCCTTCATGCGCCGCCCTCGGGGGCTCGCAGCCGGGGGTGGAGGGGTGGGGGGGTGGGGGGTGGGGGCGGGGGGGCGGGGGGGCGGCGCACGTGCTAGGGTGGGATTTGCTTTAAGGGGGAGGTCTGGGTTCCTGTCATGTCTTGCGGGGGCGAGAGGCATGAGTTGGAATGACCATTTTAAACCATCGGCGGTTACTTGAAGGGGATTTCTGGGTTATGACATCAAATCATCTTCCGTGCCATTTGGGGACAGTCCGCCCTCACCGTAGATCAAGCCGCACTAAACCCTAGACGCAATCACAGAATTCAGTGTCCATCCAAGGAAAGTCCAACCCCACCGAGCCTGGAGTCGTTGCCCTCGCATTCCATGCCTGAGGTATTTGCTCCTAGCTGTGTGGCTGAGCATGCACGCCTCCATCGCTTCTCACTCCTTCGGGGTGAAGATGCTTACGCGCTTTGCAGCTCGGTGGAAGGGGGGTTTCAAGAGGTAGGCCTTGGCCCAATCCAAGCTTGGGCTCCTTTAGTGGACAAGCCATTCCGGATGATTTGCTCACAAAGCTGCGGCGGCAACCAGCACCTGCCGCTGCATGTGGCAAGATGGAGACTTCTTCCTTTTCATTTCGAGCTGTCGAGAGGGAGATGCCATCCAGCATTCCTGTTGCTGTGATGGGGAGGCCAATCAAGATGAATGAAAGTTGTGGTGAAGTGACTTGAGACACCAAGTTCGTAGTGAGCGGAGCAGGGTTGCAAGAGTCAGCAAAATCTTGAAGAAACTAGTTCTGCACTGATTCGATGGCCGCAGGCACACTTGAATTCGAGATGCAGAGCAGCAAATTAAGGGGTATGTGGGGGGGGGGGGGGCGGCGCCTCATTGGTCAGTGCCTGTTGCATCGATGTGTTGGACCCTAGCGGCTTGTGGTGCCCTCTCAACTCCGGTGCCTGGTCCTTCCGCATCGCTTGCTCCAAGAGCTGTGGCGGGTGACAATAGGCAAGCAGACATCTCTTTGAACACAGTCAGTGCACATTTCTCGGGATTTTTTGTTTGGGGGTACGGCTTGGTGCAAGATGGGGGATGATGGAGGAATGACCCACCAAAACCTACATCTAAAACTGTCAAAGGGGAAAAACACATAGCCAGATATTGTACGTACTCAACTGAGGTGCGACTGCCAATCCCCACACAGAATCAGATCACGTCCTTGCAGGCAGGTCGGGTGGGTCCTGCAGTTCCGGCTGGGTCCTTGCTTTGTTGGGCATCCTGTTTCGACGCCATTCCTGGGACTTGGCCGAGATGCTCCAATGCAGTTGCAGTTGGGCGGGTGCCTATCAATGAGTTGTAGTGGAGCACCGGAGCAAGGCCCGGTGCTCCAAGGTATGTGGTAAGAATGGTGGTTTGCCTTTGGTGTCCTTTTGGTGTCCCTTCAAACCAGGGCGAACAGGCAGGTTTCCCTACAATTGCCAGGCCAAGCTCATAGACTTTGAGAAGCAAGGCGTGGCGCAGATGCTGCGCATGCCCTTCCAAGACCACCAGGCCTTTGGGTTGGTCCCACCCTTCAGTTGCAAGTTGCTGCCTAGAGTTTGCCAAAGCGAAGGGTGTGGGAGGAGGAAGCTCGAGGCCTGTGGTATCTTGGGCGGCGTTGCACTCCTTGGCCCTTCTGTAAAGTTCTTCCGGGGCGAGGGTTACCTGGAAGGAACGTGATAGGCCCAGTAATAATGATGGGGTAGATTTGCAGTGCGGCAGCCGGATTTTTCCAAGAAGCTCCCAGAGATCAGCTGCTCTGCGTGTTTGTTCTCGTTGATCATTCCGTGGCATGGACCGCTGGGCATGGTCACAGGTCACAGGGTGGGCGGGTCCCGGGAAGCGGAGAGCTGAGCACTTCCGCTTCCTGAGGGCCAGTTTAGGGCCAGGGCCAGTTTCGGGCGGCTTCAGGAGGGAGCGCGAGCATGTTTCTGGGGGGGCGGTGCAGAAAAAATGGTGCAGGTTGGCGCGTGTGGCTGTCCCGTGCTGTTTGGCTCGGTTTGGAGGGTGCTGGGGGCTACACGGGCGAAGGGTGCTGGATGTTGACCTTTTCTGCTGCCTTCTCTGGGCCAGGAATGGGAGCAGGTGCGGGGCGAGAAGATGAAGGCCGCAGCAGCAGCATCAGGGCCACCAGAGACACCGGAGGCTGGGGACAGGGTTGGTTGGGAGCCCCAACGTGCTTGACGAGAATGCCTTGTTGCCACTGTTGCTTTCCTCAGCGGTTGCATGGCTGCCTCGCAGGCGGGGCTTATTTGTTTCTCCTTTTTTCGAACTCGATGTTTCGTTGCCCAACTAAGATGTCCCAGCTCAGCTTTTTCTGAAACCTCCCGCACTTTGTGCAACACCGCGCCACTTGGCGACCTTGCAATCCGTCCCCATTGCGAAGCCTTGCTCCGCTCAAATTGACGCAAAGAAGGCCATGGATAGTAAGGCTGCCGTGCATGAGGTTTGGCTTGGGACCCCACCGTACGGCTGCGCTTTTGTCTCAGGTTTCGCAGGCATCCGCCGTTGCCCAGCGCAAGGCGAAGGGGCCAAAGATCCCCAAGCTCGTGGGCTGGGGAGCCCAGAGCAATGCCTGCAGCATTGCAGTTGCATGAGGCGTGCATGGCGTGCATGGCGTGCATGGCGGCGTCCAGGTCAAGATCCCGAAACGCGCCCCGCTTTCTCCCAACGCGAGCGGCCGCCGTAGCGAGCCATGGTCTCGCCCAGCGAGGATCAGGAAATGGGACAGGCGCCAGTTGTGCAGGGCAAGCCCGTGGACCCTGCGCCCGGCTATGTGCCCGGTCCAATGTACGGCGCGCACGCGGGTGCTGCGTACGATGCCGGGTACGGTGGCTACCCCCGGCCTCCGGTGAATGTGGTGCCAATGGGGATGTTGCCACCTGAGGAGCAGATCATCATCAATTACCGGATGGCGGTGATGTGCTTTGCCGGCCTGGACTTGATGAACACGAGCCTGAACGTGCTCGCGGCCTGGGCGCTCAATGACAAGTTCCAGTGGTGGGAGCCCTTTCTGCTGCTGTGGATCATGGGCCCACTCTTTGGCTTCCTGGGGGCACAGAGGCTGAGCAGGCCACTTACTGCGGTCTATGTGGCCTTCTGCATCTCCAAAATGAGCTTCCAGATCGTCTGCGCGATCTTCTCCTTGTGGCTCTGGACGATCCTATTCGCGGTCGTCCAGTTCTGGATCACCAAGATCGTGGCCACCTTTTGGTTGGCCTTGGGAGTCGCTAGCCCGGAGCGACGAGCAGAACTGCTGGAGGTCAAGGAAGTGGGCGTTCAGATGGTGTACTGGTGACAGCATTGACAGGGCTCGGGCATTGAAATGTGCTTGGGACTGTTTGGTCGCTTCACGCCATTGCATGCATTAGTCGCCCTCTTTTGCCTGGGCCATTTGGCAGACAGGAGCGGCGCAAATTCGAGTTGATGCTGACAACAGTTCAGATCAATTCTTTTATGTAACGGTGCTTGCGAAAGCCAAGCCACTACTTAATGCAGTGTGTAGCTTTCGACTCAGTTGGAAAACATGACTGGAGTTGACACCCTTTGAGGAAGGTGTAGGTAAGCGCCCTTAACCCGAATACCACAAAAGCGATCCATTCCAACTTGCCCCCGCCCCGTTTTGGGTAATCAATTGGGCGCAGGAATCAGGGACGAAATGTTTGCCTGGCGCTAGCCCCACATTGAAATGTGGCGCCCATCCCACCCATTTTTTTCCGATGTCGACTCCTCTGCCTTCTGCCGAGCTCGTTTTTTTGGGCTGTTTCGAGGAGGCTAGAAGCTTGAAGCATAGGTGTCGTTTTGGGTCGGCTTGGTTGAACATACTGTGGATGGACAAAATCCTGCACCACTTGGAAACCATCATGATGGTTGGTATTTACATGGGACTCAACATTCCAGAGTTCCTCAGGTGGTGCAGGATCACAGTAGCACTGGTTTCAAGCGAGTTGTAATCAGTTGTCAGCGCCATCCATTTTTGGGCTCACAGACGACGCTCAGGTGGGAGCAAGACCATGGGGCAGGCCGGTGGGGGAACGGGCTGCGGCGACAGCTCCCATTTGGCGAGTGTCCAGTTCAGGAATGCCGGCTCAGAATTCTTTACTCGTGAATCACATGCACCCACTTGTTCAGCAGCACCCGTTTTCCCTTGGTTTGGGACCCCCCCCCAAACAAACAGTCATCACTTGGTGCAACTAGCCAGCTGGGTGCATGAGTTTGCTAGGTGTCCGGGCTACGTGCTGCAGCAGCCGTGGGCTGGCAGCCCCAGTCAGAGAGAGAGAGAGAGAGGAAGGCTCTTGGCGTCTTTTCCAAGCGACCTGTGTAAAGGGAGCCCGCTCAGCTGCCAAAGATTGGGCCTTTTGTTCTGCTGTCTTGGTGACGCTGGGTGTCTGGCGCGGTTTGGTGACTGAACCGATGTCGCTGTATTTGGGCACTTGGGAGTGGCCAGATCAACCTTGTCAGGCGATTCAGGGTTTCTTTTTTCAATGGAGCTGGTATATCGGGCCCCCAGCCGTTCGTCCATTTTGCATTTTACCCTCAGCGTGCGTGCATGGCATGTGTCCGACATGAAGGGACTTGTCCGTGATCCCTGTTGAGATAAACATGCCCTTCTGGTGGGTGTGGGTCAAAATGAAGCCACTAGGATATGGACCGCAGGTTTTAGTCTTTGGTTCCATTTGCCAGGGCAAGCCATTTTGGGGTTACCCGATTTTTGACCCACTGCCTGGTGGGGTTCTGATCGTAAATTCAGTTTTCCCTGAGCCCCCTGGACGATCTAGCTGCCATCAGTCACCTGTTGAAACCCGAGCTGGGGTGGAGCTTGGATGCATGGGTGTGTCCTTTTTGAGACCCCTCCAAAGTTATGTTTTTGTTCTCCTTTTGAAGAAGCTAACCCGCAAAACAAGTACCCTCAAAGAAAGACACATCATCATCATCATCATCATCATCATCATCATCATCATCATCATCATCATCATCATCATCATCATCATCATCATAGTCGCCGTCGTCGCCGTCGTCATCATCTTCCCGTTTTGTGTTTGTATGCGGTGCCTGCCAATGGCTGCTTGCCATTGGAGTCATCGGTCGGCTGCGTTTGGCGTCGCAGGGGCGACCAGCTCCTTGCTGCTGGATTCCCAGGCGGGCTGAAGCGAAGTGGTTCGAGCTGGAGGGTGCTGATGGGTGCTGATGGGTGCTGAAGTTTTCCCAGCGGAAAAAAGGGGTTGGGCAATTTTTGCTGGTTTTCCCAGGGAAAAACGGGTTGGGCACTTTTTTCCCAATTTTTGCTTTGCCCCTTTGGGTTTGCTTTGGAAGGGGGCGTCATTAGGTAAGCTTCAGTGATGCCTCCGTGGTCGCCAGATACGTTCGTAGGTGGTTGCCGTTTCCAAACCGAAATCTGTCAACGCGCCAGCTTTTGCTGGGTTGTTTCACTTCTTGTGCTCCACCGGACAGCTGAGTTCTCCGCCTGGAGCGTGCGCGCTCGCCAGGGTCAATCCGGCAAAATCTATCGTGCTGTTTTTTTTTTTTTTGTTTCCTCTTTTTCTCTAAATCCAGCATTGCTCGGACTTCTCTTGCTCGCAGCAACTTCTCGAAGCTGGCTTGCGAGCCCCGCGTTTCCTTCTTGCTCCGGGGCTTGGGGCTTGGGGGGGAGGGCGTTCCGCGCGTTCCGTTTAGCGCGCGTCCAGGAGACCCAGCCCTTCGAGGACCTGCTGACCAGCAGCCGGGGCGCCATGCCCGAGAGGCACGTGCAGCTCTTCCGCCCGCCGGCGCGGATTGGAGGCATAGGATGGCACAGGTCTCCTTTTTGGTTGGTTTGCTCAAAAAAAGTGGAGGGCGATCCCTGGTTTAGATGGGGTTTATGCCCCATGTACCAGGGAAACCCATCTATTCTTCCAAAAGGCCACCTATGATTGGAGGACATGCCACCCGTCGCGCGAGGGGGGGCCCCCCCACTTTTTGGGGCCTTTCTAGGTGGGGTTTTGGTCGGCTTTTTTAAGCGGTCTTAGAGGGAGACCGAAAAGGAAACCAGCAGAAGTAACATGTTGAAAGCCCCTCATGGGTGTGAATTTTCAGACGACCCCCCAAAAATGCAGGTTTTCCCTTGTCCCAAACCCACCTGCTAAAAAAACACCCACGCCCAATAGAAAGGCCCCGGTCTCTCGGTGGTTTCTTAGTGTTTCCCTTTAAACCACCATTTAGAGGCTAATTCTGAGGAGGTCACTTCAATGGACACAGTCAACTACCGGGGGTTTGCGCCCTTATTTCAAGTTTGCGAGTTACGAAGTTCTGCCAGCACTGACGGCACCCTCAAGAACCCCTGGTTTTCTTGATCTGGCTAAGCAGGGCTGCTGATTTCTCGCGCTCAAAATCCGAGCCTCCCACTGGCACTCCGCATGCTGCGACTTTGAGACGGGTACTTTACGCAGTTTGTTCAGCTGGCTGAAGGGGTTTGCAAGGCAGATGGGGTCATAGTCTTTCTAATAATAAAAGCTAAAGATAGATAAGGAAAAGGAAGTGATAGAGCGAGAATCTTGGATTCAGGGAAATTCCTTCCTTTCTTATCTCTCCATTTCGTGTTTCTTTTCGTTGAGTTTGTGGAGGTGCTGAGAGTGGAGTGTGCCGAGGCAAGCTGCAGTTCAAGTGGCAATGCTACGATGCCTACTGCCGGGTTTGCCTGGGCTTAGGCCTGCGCCCTGGCATGAGTCCAGCAAAACAACTTGATCAGCGCCCTTGCATAACTTGAGCTGCAGCACGCAAGAACGCGCAGGTTAGACACGCGAGATTCTCATTGGAGAAACATGTAGTGGATGATGGGGGGGGCTTCTTCAAGAACTGTTCGGCTTTCCGCCTTGGCGAATGGGGGTGCTCGCTGCCCTCGAAACGGCACCTCCTTTCGCATCCCAAGATTGCCAGTCGACCTTGTTAAGCTTGCATGGTTGAGGGTGCCTGAAGTCAAACATCAAGCAGGCATGTCTGCCAACGTGTGCATAGGTTCAGCGTCTTTGAACGTGTAGCTGGGCTGACAGAGCATCACCATTCAGCGCACTTCACTCCCGCGGACTGACGGAGCGCGGGATCATCTTCGTGGAAATATCGCCAAGGCTAGCTCCATGCAACTGGAGCAATCAGGTCAAGATGTCAAAATGTTCACCATTGTTCACTGGGCAGCATGGCATGTTTTCTGAACAGCCATGTTTTGCCTCTTGTTTCCTACTTCTTGCTGTGTTTGGATGATTTTGGATGCGCGGTCAGTATCTGTACAAGACTACGACATGGATGCCGGCTGCATCGTGAAACTAAAGCAACGGTCGTTGTGTCTGCGCTGTTGGCATAGTTGTGTTGGGCCTGATTCGTCCTGGGCCGAGGAATCACATCCTGCAGGCACTCACCTACTACTGCATTTGCCACACCTTGGTGGAGAACCAAATGCCCACGCTGGGGTTTGCGCTGGTGGCGCCTTGTCTTTTGTTCTTTTTTGGTGGGGGGGGGCAGTTCCTCTTGACCCATCAGCCGTCCTTCAGTCAACTCTAGCCCAGCCCTCGACCCACCCAGAAATCAATCCTGAAGTGACCTAACTGCGTGAATTTGCCCAAGACAACCGGACTAACCCTCGGCTGACCCTGCTGCAGCCACCCTTTCCCCAAAGGAAGGCAGGCAGGCAGGCAGGGACGAAGGGAGGGAGGAAGGAAGAAGAAAGAAAGAAGAGCCGACAAAGACGGAGCGACAAGCAACCAACACCCACAAAACCCCCCGCCGTGGGTCCGTGGGTCCGTGGGTTTGAGCCGATTTCATGGCGAGGTGTTGTTTCAGACGGCCACCATCTTCGTGGCCTTCTTGGACCTCGCGGGGCTGCAGCACCGGGAGATCATCGCGGTGCAGGTCGCCAGCACCTCTGACGGAGACCGCGGCACGTGGGCCACGTGGGCCGGGGGGTTTGGGGGGGGAGGGGGAAGGCAGCTGGACGTAGGTGGCTTCCCCTTGAAAACCGGCGCAAATGCACGAAGCCCTTCGTCATCTCCATGCCCTGCCATGGGCTGCTCTCACTTCACTTAGCACGTGTATTTTGCCAGGTGTCCGCGTCAATCAAAGAAGGCCCAGAAATCATAAGGTTGAGTTTTCCGGCGCTGGCGCGGCAATTGCGCATGATGGCGTGCTCTTTGTGAATCCCACTTTATCATTAGAGAAAGGGGTTCTACAGCCATGGCCAACGCCACAAAGAAATGACACAACCCGCCCAGCAAGCGCAGAGCACGACTTCGAGGCGCTCCGCCGGGCGGATGTGTCAAGCTGCCGCTGGCTTGTGGTCATTTGGTGGCCGGCAGGTGAGAACCGCCGAAGCGCCAGGCAGCGAAGCCCCGCGAAAAGCTTCAGAGTCACCGAAGGAGCGTCGAGTAGATTGCCGTGCTCCCACAGTGCAAATCAGGAAGGCATCCGCAAGTTCCCTAGCATTACCTTGCAGTGAGGCCACAGGTATTGATTTGCACGGCGCTGACAACTGGAGTTGCGTGGGCGCTCGTGTTGCTATTTTCCTGTCTGTATGTATATATGTATATGTATATTTTGTATGTATATGTATAGTATATAGTCAGAATGATCGCAGGCAGGCTCAGGCAAGCCAGCCGCCACTCCGGCACGTGCGTCATGTCATCGGCGCGTTTTGTTTGAGTGCGATGCGCAACCCAAGCATGTTCTGGAGGTCAAGTTAAGTCGTTTTTGTTTGTTGCTAGGTGTGCGTCTCACAACAAGTCTGAGGGGAGGTTCCACCCAAGACGAACCAACTCCTGCACGAGTTGGGATGGATGAGCCCCTATGAACGCTGGCCGGTCTCCTGGTGCGAAGCGGGTTCTGTCCGTCCAAGTGCTTAGGCATCGCGCCGGGCGTCGTCGCGGCGCTGGAGGTAAGCCTCAGCAGCCGAGACTCGGAGGGAAAGCTGCTGACGCAGGACGCGCTCTCCGCATGCCGCGGGCTGGGCGTGGTGCAGCCCAGAAAGGGCGACCTATGTTGCGAACTGTGTCTTTTCAGCGCCTACTTTGAGAAAAAACACCCAAAAACATTTCTGCAAGAGAGGGCAAGAGGCGTGCCCCGCAAGTGAACATGGGAACCCAGAAAGGGATCCCCCAAAACCGAGCCGACAACCGACCATGGGGGGGGGGGGGGCAGTTGTGTGCTGACGAAGGAGTTTTCCGGCAAATTCATGGGTTGTGAGCGTTGCTTCTGCGTGTATTAAACTAGTCTCCCAGAGACGCCCTGGAATTCCAGACATAGCCCAAGCCTTTTGTAGGGCTGCTGGACTATGATCCCTTGTTTGTTTTGTGGGTGTGTCTTTTTTGAGCGGGCCCTTTCAGAATCTTTAACGGGTTGGTTTGAAAGGGAAGCCAGAAAACACCAACATGTCTTGGCCCTAAAAAATGCCGCGCCCTTATATTGCCACTGTCCCTGGTTGCACGTGGGATGCTTGCCGGTATTTTTACGCTCAGCCTTTGGCCCCGGCCCCCGGGACGGAGATCGATTTTCCCCGGCGACAGCGAGCGCCATGGTGACCACAGATCCGGACGAGAAGCCCACGCGACTTGGTGGGCTCAGGGGTGCGGATGGGAAGCTACGGGGTGTGGGTGGGACTAATAGTACGAGGGGTTCACCAGAAAGGTCCGAGCAGGGGAGGCGGGGATCCATATGTTTCCCCCTTTGGTGGGCTCTCTGAAGCATCGCGCTTTCTTGGCCAAGTGCGTGTGATTGAGTTGCTTTTTGGGTTTGGTGATGTTTCAGCGCAAACCCTGGTGTTGCAGGAAGGTGCCCCCCAAACCACCAAAGTTGCAGGGCGAAGGCATTTGTTGAGCATCAATAGTTTGCCGCTCTCCTTCTCCAAGCCGAGCAGTGTGGGACGCAGTCCCCAAACAAATCCGCGAACAACACTAAGGGCCGCACTGTTCACCCTTAGAATGATCCGGTGTGACTGACTAGGTCCCCCAGTAGTGCCCTTTTACTTTTTTTTTGGAGGGTTCCCCCACTAAAATAGACTACAGGAAAAAGGGTACCCTTCTTCTAACCTCTCTACTGGAGAACCTGGCTGAGTAGGCCGCATGGATTAATGGAACATGTTGGGTCCCTGGAGACCGCTCCTCCCCACGGCAGCGGGTGGCAAGTAGCACACCGGGGTGAAAGTGGCACAACCCCCCTTTCTGCCGGAGGTACCAGGGGTATTGATGGCACGGGGATGGCAAGGCCAACATGGGCGTGGCTTTTTTCTGAGGGTACCTTCATTTTCAGGTTGGTCTCAAGGGAGACCTTAGAAGGAGCCCACCCATTCCACAGGTCCCCCGAAACTCAGCCAGCGATGCCATCGACCCGCGACCCGAGGCCTCTGCTGAAGGAGCCCCCAGAAGCGCGGCCCTCGCCGCTGAGTCGGCTCCGGGACTTCCTGAGGGCTGTGACCTGCCAGCGGCGCCAGGTCAAGGCTCAGCGCGTCCTGGATCGCACCGGGAAGGGGCTGGGGCCGTGTGTGGGTGTGTGTGTGTGTGTGTGTGTGTGTGTGTGTGTGTGTGTGTGTGTGTGTGTGTGTGTGTGTGTGTGTGTGTTGCATCTCTCATTTTTGTTTGTCCGTGCGGAAATGGCCCCATCGGAAGCCAAACTCATTTTTTAAAGGAGAATCCCAAGGAAACGGCGCAAACTGCGGTTTTCAGCAGTTTCCACAGATTTCCTGCGGTTTCCCCTGATTTCCCTTCCACTGACTTGTTGCTGTTTCTCGTGGTTTCCCGTGGTTTCCTGTTACTGTTGCCGGTTTCAACGAAAAAACCAAGGCTACGAGCAGCTCCTGGAGGTCGGCCGCGGCGTGCCAGAGCGGCCGCCCGGACGGGAGGGATCTTTTTCTTTTTTGTTTTTTCTTGTTTTTTTCACCGGGGGGGGGGGACGCATCCGGTCCGGGGATCTCGGGGTTTCCGCATCAAGGATTTCCTTGGAGAAAAAAACATGGTTTGGGGGTCCTTCTAGTTTGCCTTTGTTTTCTGGAGTGTTTCCCAAGCGCAAAGGGGAAAGAAAGAAACCAGTTGTCGCCGGAACGGCTTTGCAAGGAGCCTGCCTGCCTTGGTTGCCCAGGGCCGGTTTGTTCTGCCGCCTCGCACTTTCCCAGGTACAACTTGGGGTTTTTGAAGACTACACCTTGGTACCTTGGACAGTTTTGCCTGCTTCATTTCAGCGTTCACTCCCCTGTACTGCAAAACCTTGAGATGTGTGGAAGGAGCTCTAATTGTCAGTTTGCTTGGCAGACGTCCTTCCTAGGCACCCAGGCGACCCACAGCATCGCAGTGAAAGACTTGGACATGTCAATTACGTTGGGCTCCTGTGCACAGCACATTTGTTGGAGGTTTACTTTGGATGATGCTTGGCCTAGGTGTTGGGCGTGTTGCATTTGTTTGTCCGAGTGGCGCAGATAGTGTCTTGTCATGGGTGTGGCCCTTTTGCAGGATAGTTCTGTGCAGGGCAATCCCATGCACGGTGAAGGGGGGGGGGGGGGCAAGATTTCCAATGCTTTGGAGGGCGGGGAATTTGAGCTTGATCCCAGTTGCTGTTTTTGTTTTAATGGCCTGGGGGTCGAGAGGGATTTTGATGGGCCTTGGCCACTTGCAGATTTTGGTGGCGTGCCGCAAAGCGGCACCACATGGCATTCACCTTGGCTCCCCCAAGACCACGCAGCCTCGCAGACAAGTGGACCAAAAACGCTCAGGAAGCGCGAGGAATGGTATGACCGCCTGGCCTGGTGGAGCGAGGCGGAGGGGATTTTGGTGCACCTGAAAAGGAATCCCAACTTTTGCGGTTCAAAAACAGAGTTGGGGGCCCCCAAGCCCCAAGCTTTGAGACACACAAAAGCTCCTGTGGCTGTTGGGTTGCGAAATCTTTTGCTTTTCCAAGTGCTGGCCTGGTAGTGACTCATAGGACTGCTGGTCCTCGGAGCAAGGGGTCAGATTGCAAAGAAGCGCTTGGGCAAACATGCCAGAGGAACAGCGTAGCTCTCTCTCTCTCTCTCTATAATGTTGGCACGTAAGTCACGTAAGTGTGCTTTCTCAAATGTGCATGTGGTATATATGCATATACTGTATATGTATGCACATATATATATATAAACTTTGCATACACGTAAACATAGTCGATATACGTACACATGTATGCATACACACGCACGTATCTACCAAACACGGCCACACCTTCCAATCAATCTTGTGCCTGAAGGCAATCTTGAGTATGAGAGTTCCACCCTTGGAAGCTGTCCGTGCTAAAGCTTACAAGGCCTTCAGCCATGAAGAGTATTCGGAGCGAGTGTTGACTAGGATTCAAGTTCGGTCAAACTGTAAACTGCCTGAAGAACCTTCTTCGCAGTTTCATCCGGCGAGGAAATTCCTTAGGTGCCTCACCCTTGAAATCGGTAGACCCGAGTCAGGTGCCGACCAAGAAAGGCTCCAAGGTCTTCGTTTTCGCGCCCAGGGGCCCAGGCGCAGACTGGGCTTTTGCATGAGCTGCCAGCCATGAATACACTGGGGTTGATTCATCTGGAGTCATGAGGACGGTCCTCTTGAAAAAGGCCCCTTGCCCACCTCCGCGAATCTTGGAAAGAGGCTCTTGAGGAAGCACAGCAGGTGGGGAGTAGCGGCACAGCAGGTTGGGAGGGGAAGATGCGGCAACCGTGCATGGCATACATGGCCACAAGAGGCACGCCAGCGAGCGGCATCGTGCCAGGCGGTGAGACTGAGTACCCCATCAACATGCGGGAGCTTCTGGGTTACACCCTTCTGAAGATGGATAAGGCGGCGGTTTTCTGGGCAAATTGCTTGCTCACTGGGGGTCCCTCTTTTTTAGTTGGGTCTTATAGTAACTTGGCAGCCACATCAGCTGCTCTCAGATTCTTTGGTTGGTATATGAAAAGGCCACAGGAAAAATGACTCCCACATGACGTTATGACACGCTAGATGCGCAGGGTGTAGGCTTGCCGAACTGGAGGTGTCAGGTGCGCTTGTGGGCCAGGTGGTCGTAGAGGAGGACAGCACTTTTGCGGTGGTCTGGGTGCAGGAAAATGCGCCTTGGCGGAGGCACTCTTTGCCGGCCTATTGCCTTGGTGGATGTGCTTTTCCACGAAACATCTTTGGCGGTTGGGTTCTCGTTCGGTGTGCCGTGCGGGAAAAAAACACGAGCGTGACGTAGTCTTTCAGGGTCGTGCAGGGGCGGACGCATTTGTTTTGGATCCCTGCGTGAGCGAGCGTGCGCGTGCCTGTGTGTCTTTGTTTGTGAAGCAGTCAAGCTCGTGGGCCCTCAATTCTCACGACAACTTGAGTCTGAGTGGCGCAACATGTGGCACACCGCACGTATTTCAAGCCTTAGGCGCCGGGCCGCTGGCGCGTGGTGGCATGGGGCGGGCGAAACGTTTTTGTGCCAAATTTGCCTGGTCTTTGGACTTGCTGCCCTCGTTTCTAGACCATTACTGGATAAGGGGCGGACACGAGGGTCCAAACTCAACTGTACGAAGGCAACGCTGGGCGGCAACAAGCAATGGCAAACCGCATGATCCGAAGTCATAGGCGTTCTTGGGGCACCCTCTGCTACGTAAGGAGGTGGCAAACTGGCGCTGGCCTAGTTATTTTCACAGATGTTTCATAGTGCCACTTGCTGAGTCGGTGAATTTGATTTGAGTTGGGGGCTTTGAGCCAAACTGTTTCATTTGGCTCCGACGTGCCGTGCTCGCCTTCTGAGGACCACCGACTCTGGCCGGTCCAAGCCTGGCGGCTTAGCGAGAGCCTCCACGAAGCCCGGCCAAGGATCGAGTGGGGGCTGTATCTGGCAGGGGTAAAATGGGGGGGGGGGGCGCGGGGGTAAAGAAGTACAAAGAGTGCTCTCCCATGATCATGCGGTTCCCTTCATTCGAAACAAAAGCCACCCAACTGGGAGGGATGGTTCCCCTTCAGCAAGAAGAATGGTGGAGGGGCGAGGCGGGCAAGCATCGCTGAGCAGATTTTCATGCTCAATAGTCAAAAGGGTGGAACGTTGACGTCCAACTGTGCCCTGTGCTGCTCAGCCACCTCACTTTCCGAGTTTGGGTCGGGAATGAGGCTTTCTTGGATCGACGCGTGCGGCAAAACTTGGTTTGCAGGCGGCGGACTGGCGCATTCTTTCTTGCATGTTGGTGGCTTGGAAAGAAGGCCTCAGTTGTGAGGCAGTTCTGGGCCCCAACTCTTGTCACGCAGACGTGTCAGCGCTTTTTCTGAGGAAAGGTATGGGAACAACTTGGAGGCGGTACATGTGGTGCACCCCTCCTGGACCGTGCGGTTCCTTCGGCTGCTCTTCTGGCCCCTGGCCAGCGAGGACGGGTGGATGCCTGCGCGATGGGCTTCGGGGGGGGGTTTGTGCATGCTTCGTCCTCCGTGCGTTGCCTGGAATGTCAAGGCCCACCAGGAAAGATTTGCATTTCAGATTCGCTGAAAAGCGCGACATGGGCCAGCAAGCAAGCCTGTGAACGACACGGACTACCGTCTGGTGGCACCACTCACCTCAGTCCCTTTCGGGAGCTTGAGCCTCGGAAGACCACTTGGGTGGTAAGCGGCCTAAGCTTGATTTGTCCACTCCATTCAGGAAATGGGAACGTTTTGCTGCTTGGAATGTGAAACCTGGGACGCCCGTTTTACACCAGGGACTTCTCTGGCCATTTGACTCTTCGCCGGCCCTTAGGAGTTCTGGGACTATTTCCAGTCCCACGAGCGCGTGGAGTTCCTGGATGTAGCGCTAGACATGCGGAGGTTCCGCCTTCCCAAGGACGAACTGGGGGGAAGATGGAGCATGTGGCTGGCCGGGATGGGGCTTCTGGGTATGGTTTGTGTTTGCTTTGGCTGCAGAAGAATGCATCTCAAGTTCAAATCCAGCCTGCAAACTGGGAGGCTGTTTCATTGCTCATTCAGGGTCTGGTACGAAGCCAATGCCCACAGTCAGAGAGAGGTTGTGTGGGCCGCGAACTTCCACTGGCCTGTGAGAGGGAGACGTTCATGAGAAGCTTGCGAGGCTTTTGGGTTGAAGCAGGGCAAGCAATAGGCAAGGCATGCTCTTTGATTTGCGTCTTCCCCCCAGACCAAACCCCAAAGAACAAATCTGACAGTCAGTCAGTTAGAGCTTGTTCACCCCTAATTTACCCTTAAGAGGGATGTTGCAGGGGTCTAGCGGAACCTTCGACTTGCAGGACATTGTGGAATACGACAAGTGGCTGGACAAGCAGGCGCAAGGGAAGGGGGCCGAAGGTTCTTGCCGGGGGCCGTCCAGTAAGAAATGCCTGGCTCCGGTCTTTGGGGGGTTCTCCAGCACAGGACGTCTTAGACAGATGTTTGTACCCGTCGGTCTTGGCTCAGGATCCAGCCCTCCCCCCAATTGGCAGTTGATCAAGGGCACGGGCCCATCTTTTGGAGAATGAATAGGGCCTATCAGCATCAATAGCTGTTTCCACTTTCATTTGCCACTTGGGTTTGGGAAATGCTGGGGATGAAGCTTGAATGCGCACTTTTTTTGCACATCCAACTTAACTTGCTGCTGCTCAGTGTGGGAATGAATTCAGGGATTCCCTTAAAGGAAACCACCAGTTGGATGGTTGAACAAAGGGTCATTCCATGTCTCATTCCCTGCCTGGAAGTACTCTCCCTCCCACTAACATGGCAGCTGACAGGGACCCGGTCCCTTCAAGAGGAAAATGATCTTCCAAGTACCTCCCCAGAAGTAGCATGTTAGTGGGAGGAAGGGTACAGGTACCCCTAGAACTCTTCGCATTTTTAGGTCACACAGACCTCAGACTTTTTCCTCAGGCGGAGGAGCTCCATAAGCAGCAGGCCTCCAAGCAGGCGGCGACGTTCTGACCCGCGTGCGGGGCTGCGGACGTCTCGTTAAACGGGGCCGGGGTGGGGGGGGGGGGTTGGTGAGTGGCCCGAAATGGGTAGGTCTCTTTCTTTTTTTTAAGGGACCCCCCTCAGTTATTTTTTTCCTACTGTTTTTTTTGAGATGTGGGTGGGTTTTCTTTATGGTTTCCCTTCAAAGCCAGAACCATGGGGTTACCCTCAAACCCAAATGAGTTCTAACAAATGAGTCGAGGATACTACACACACACACATGATTTATTTATTTTGTCTTGCCGCGAGCTGGAACCTGTTTGTTAGAACCTGTTTCCGGTCCCCGAAGTTTTGATTTTTTGCGCAGGGCCTTTTGCATGGCACCTTCCCTTGCTGCAGGGCCTGGGCGGAAGCTTTGGCGGAGGCTTTGGCGGAGGCTTCGGCAACATTGGAAACAGCGACGAGGAGCGGAAGAAGCTGGAGCCGCTCGGCCGCGAATTCGCCGCCGGCAGGGGCGGCTGGGGTTGTCCAGCTTGCGAGTTAGAGTCCCCAAAGAAAAACGGAGCCACGGGCAACCGGGCAAACCAGCATGTGAGACATGGAGGGTTAAACTCCTGATGACCTGCGAGGGCTGGGAGGTGTGTTGGAAGGTCCTGGATGGTTTTGAGGCGTTGCCATTGGCTGAGGGCCGTAGATCAGCCTTCCACGGTGTGGGTACGGTGGCCTCAAATGGGTCTTGGAGAGTGCAGCCACTTGCCGGGTGCTTACTTTCCCAGGCAGCAGATGGAGGAAATGAAGCGCGTGCTCGCACAGAAGGGCTGCAGCGGCAAAGCAGACTAGCCTCCAGCCCTGCGCGCAAAAAACGAAAGCGAGAGAGCGAGAGGGAGAGATAAGCGGTGCACATGTGCCGTGTGCCATTTGGTGCAGGAACCAGAGATGCAGCTACGGGTTGCGGCCATAGGTGTCCTTTTTGGTTGGTTTGCTTACAAAATAGAGGGCCCTGGTTTAGATGGGGTTTATTCCATTTTCTATTTTTCCAAAAGGCCACCGACGGGTTGCGGCTCTATTGCTGCAGGGATCAGAGCACGAGCCCATGGACTCTGCTGCGTTCGTCGGGTTGCTCGGGCTAATGTGGAAGTCCGCAAGAGTCCGTTGCAGCTGAATTGATTGCCGGCGGCATTTCCCAGAGCCCTCCTTGAAGCATTTCGCAGAACCCTGATATATATATATATATAAATATATATATATATATAGTTGTTTTTTGTTCTCGCCCTTGTTTTCATCATTTTTCTCTGGAGGTTCCCTAGTGTCAGAGCATGGTTTTTTGGCAAATCTTGGAAACGTGATCCTTGGTGAGCAATCATCCGGCGGTCCTCCAAAAGACCCACGCGCTGCTTGTTCGTTTTGTCCCGTGCAGGACTTCTGGTTCTCTCCCGTCAGCTTCCTGTGTCATGCGGTCTGGCTGGAGCGCCCTGGCGAGATTGACTGTGAACGTCGGGTTCTCTTTGCGCGCTCTGGGCACCCACCTACCCCCCCCCCCCGCCTTCGTCCGTAGGTCTGTCTGTCAGAGAATGCAACATACGCAAAGAATGGGTGGGTTATCCGGTTGGTTTCCCACAAAAAGACACCAAAAGAGGGGGTCATTTCAGATGAATCCATTGAGATGGTCGACAGGTGGCTTGCTGACGCCGATGTCATGAATGAATTCAATCAGACATCTCTGTGCGCGGGACGGTTTTTCTTTGTCGGTTCCCCACCCCGCCCACCCCCCGCCAAACAAAAAACCGCAAAAAGAGGGGCAGGTGGGTTTTTCTGTTCTGTTGGTTTCCCCCCCTTACCCCCACCCCCACCGCCCCCCCCAAAAAAAACAAAAACAAAACCAAAACGAGAGGGCGCCACCTCGCAAAAACAAAAAACAAAAAACCGGCAGCCCCCTTGCCCCTAGCGAAGGCTTTGGCTGCGCATCGCCTGGCCCAGCGGCGCCGAGGAGAAGCTGGCCCAGCTGCCCCGACGCTTCCGGCAGGCGGGCGGTGTTGGGGGGCGGAGATGGCGGGCGCGGGCGCGGGAGGGGCATTGGGGGGCGGAGATGGGGGCGATGGGGGGGGGCCTGGGGAGATGGGCCGGAAACAAGGGGTTTCTTTCTTTTTTTGTCCCTTCTTTTTTTTCTTTCTCCAAACAACCCTAGAACCCATTTGCCCGGGGAGATGGGCCCTGAACCCCGAAGTACCAAACGCCGAGCACGTTACTTAGAAGGGGCTGGTCGTAGTGGACCCTCCTAAACAAGGGGTTTCATGTGTTTTTTGGCATCCTAGAACCCGTTTATTTGTTCGGGGCAGACTTGGGTCAGGGGCATTTGTTAGGGTCAGATTAGGGGGTTTAGGGGGGGGGGGTTGGGGGTCAGTTTCAATGTGGTGCCCTTGCGGATGTTAGGAGGCAAGGAGAGAAGGAGAGAGTTCCCCTCTTCGGCTCGTGGCGAAACGGTGGCCGAAAGCCCTGGCCCATTGCACACAGGGATCCCAGTCACTGAGGGCCCCGTTTCCCTAATGATGGGAGATGCGGCGCCAAGACAAGAATCGGCCAGCTGGAATTTTCGACTGAGACAGACCGAAGCATGTGCAACTCGCTCTGCCTTTGGACTCTGGACCAACCTTCAAGCACAAGGAGTGTATGGCCGCCGTTCCGCCGCGCATAGTTCAGAGCAAGCCGCTGTCCATGTTATCTGGCAATCAGGCTGGTAGAAGGTTTCCACTTCCTGGCTTTCACCTGCCAAAGAATTGGTTACTGACTTGGCGCCACCTCCTTAGATCTGCAGTTCGAGCTTGCGAAAGCGGAGTTCAGGGTACTTGTCGTGTGGGCCCTGGACAATCCCAGTTCGTTTGTTTCCGTGTATCTTGCTGCAAGTCAAATGTCTCGGACAGGTGCTCTTTTTGGATCCCTTCGGCGACTGCTTCTGGGATCCGAACCAGGCTGAAGTCATTCGCTGGGCGCGAGCGGTGGATTGTTTCCATGCACATGCCTGGCTGAATCGGTGCTCAGTTGGTCGGTCGGTCGGTTGGTGTGGTGGAGGTTGCGTGAATCGTTTGGTTGGTTCGTTGGCACCAACATTGGCTAACTTCTCGGCAAGGCACTGCTTTTTCTCCTATGCATTCTGCGATTCCGCAGCTCTTTGGGGAGTTGCACGGCGAAACCGTGCCACAAGACGGCCACACTTCAGCCCACAGTTCATTGAGCTGGCCTACGTGTCAAATAGCCCGCGCCCTAAAGACGGAATGACGCTATGGCGCCTTTTATTGTCAGCACGGCCACAAGTTGCGGGCTGGTGGGTTGGGAAAACCAGACTTGTCGGGCCAATCCTGCGCTGGCAGATGAAGCACTTCACATCTAAGCAGGGCCTGCGAATCTCGCGATGCCATGTTGGAGCTTTTCGGTCGGAGCTCCGTGTGTGGCTTGGCGCGATGGAGAGAGTTGCGGATCGATGGTCAGGTTGTGGGGTGATCTCGCAGGGGGACGTTAGCATTTGCGCTTTTGCTTCCTTGCCCAGAAGGGAATGAGGAAATATCCCCAATAAACCATTCCCAACGGTTTCCTTTAAGGGAATCGCCAGGTTCATTCCGGACACCCTGGCTCATTCCCTGCCGAGCACCAGCAAGCTCGCATGGATTGAAAGTGGGGCAAAAGGGAACAGCCCACTTGCGAGGGCCCGGAAGACGCATGCCCACTTCAACAGCCGACAGCTTGGTGGTTCGAGACCCAATTCTGCCCAGCACGGCCAGTTTGCATCACAGTATGCCGGTTTGCTCCTTTTGTTGGGGTTCCAGCTGTGCGCAACACGCGTTTGCTACAACAGCAGTTTGCCAGCCGGCCATGTGCCTGGCGCCACAGAGCGGTTTTTTTCGCGGCATTTGGGGCCCGTTCTTGCAGAAACACCGCAGAGCGACTACAGAAGAGTTTTCGAAGAATTCCCTGCCTTTGTGAGAAGGAAAAGCCTGGCCCTGAAAAAGAGAGACACCACGGACCAGCTCCAACCATCATGTCTTTTTGTGTTGACACGCCCAGACAGGGCTTTTGAGAAGGAAAAGGCTTAAAACCCCGCCTTAAAGAGAAAGAGAAAGAGAGAGAAAGAGAAAGAGAGAGAAAGAGACAGAGAGAGAGGCCCAAATGGAACCTGAGAGACACACCCAAATGGGTTACCCGAGTTGTGTGCTTCCGAGGTGGTCAGTGGCGCCACCTTTGGCTGCTTTGGCCCATTCTGCCCTCGGCGTTGCTCTTTGTGGCTGAGCACCTAGCCGAGGGAAGGGGGGGGGGCGGGGGCGGGGGTTTGTCTGCCCACGGGCCGGATCTCGCGGACAGAGAGATACATGGGTGTGGTCCCTATTTGTTGAGGGTTTTGCCTTTTTCGGCTGGTTTCAAAGGGACACGTGTCAAGGACAACCACGATTTTTTTGGGGGAGGGCCCCCCTAGAGAAAGACACCATGTACCTGTCTGCTACTACATATGAACACTCATATTCCCACTTATGACTTTTGATGTAGATGTAGGTAAATGAAGCCGCTGGAAGTGACCAGGGGTACAGGGTTGAGCCTTTGGACATTGTAAATGAGTCAGGCAGCCAACGCCCTTGTGTATGATGCTGCAAGCTATATTCATGCAGATCCTGCGGTGAGGCTTTGACGCAATTTGCCTTGGTTTGGGGCAAGAGGTTTGGGGCAAGAATCCCTGGAACCATCTAGCTTGTTTGTGCGCATTGCATGTGCACATAAGCTTCTGGGAAACACTTGAACACCATCTCACTTCCGTTGTTGCCTCAGAGTCAAACAAGGCACTGTGGGCATACATGACCAACCATTCAACCTCAAGTTTATTCAAGAAAAGTCAGAGCTTGCGTTTGCCACTATCTAATGCAACATACTACTACTAGGGGTGATTGATTAGTCACAATAGCCACTATATAAAGGGTACAGCAACCGACCGACCGACCGACCGACCCCGACTGACCGACCGACCGACCGACCGACCCTCCAACCCCCACACCCCACCCTCCCCCTCCCCACCCACCCTCCAACTCACCCTCCCCACCCACCCCTCCAACCCCAGCCGCCATTCGTCAGGAATGCGCTGCTCTTTACACAGCTGCCCTTCATCAAGGGCTCCTTCTTCGCCCAGCGCCGGCTTTTGGCGGCCGGCCGGGCGGCGGAAGCGGCGGTGAGCTGCGGAGACACGCCCAAGGAGATGCTGTGCAAGGCGCTCGGGGCTTGGGGGTGGTGGAGTTGGTGGGGTGCGTGGGGTGGTGGGGTGGTGGGGTGGTGGGTGGGCGGGCGGGTTGGGTGCGCGCGGGGGAGGATGCTAGTTTTGTGTTTTTTTTGTTTTGGCAGGTGGCCATGGCCGACGCTGCCTACTGGGATGGCCTGCTCGAGGCGGCATCTGGGGTGCGAGGGAGCCCAAGCATTGGCAGCTTATGCACCTTCCATGCCAACTGATTCCGCAAGAGTCGGAAGGGCAATCTGATTCCTCCAGCTATAAAGCGCCCCCTCCCACGCAAAGAAAAAAAGAAAAGAAAGAAACACACACACGACACCCTTGGATGTTGCAATCATTAGTAAGATTTGCCACTTCCAGGCTTTCGGGTGTCTAGTCTCGTGCTTTGGTTCACTGTGGGGCGATTTCATGAGCACCCAAAATGTGTTCCACGATTATGTTAAAAGTATACATGAAGGCAGGAGATCCCCTAATAAGACAGAAATCGCAGATTTTCGAGTTGGGCTGTTCCAATTGTATTGGCCCCTTTCCCCCGGGGTTTTGGACAACCATATTAGAGGGAATGGATTGATTGAAAATTGTTTTTGGCTTTTCATCTTCTTCCACTGCCTTCCTTACCAGAATTTGGTTTCCCCCATCTCTTCTCCTTCCCCCTCCTTCTCCAACAACCCCCCCGCCTTTGTCCCCACCGTCCATCCCCCTTCCGTCCCCCATCCTTCTGCCTATATATTTTATGCCGAGCTGCGGGTCAAACAAGCTCACCATGATCCACTTCTAATTTCTTGTCGGCATTTTGATTAGCTCGCACACTCGAAGGTCGTGTACTGAACGTTCCGGAGACCCGGATTCCTTCGTTCGGCGGTTGTGGTTGCCATTTCACCTCAGATGGCCACGAATCATCATGGGCCATCCACCTAAAAAACTGGTTGGTGCACCACTAAAAACAAATGCTTGGTGGACATGAAAATCAAAATCCCCACCCAAATCATCTCCCGTCAGACGGCTCCACTCTATCGGTAGCCAAATGCCTCGTCATCCAATTAGTGACGCGCACAAATGGCTCAATTGTCCCTATTCTCCAGCGAAACCAGAGCCAAGGGAAGCCATGCAACTCCTACCCACCCGCCACGCTGCCCGAGGGCCTCTCCGGCACGGTGGCCATCTTCACGGGCCTGGCCCTGGGCGTCTGGTCCGACGGCTCCGGCCGGCGCTGGCTGCTGCAGCTCAAGGGCGGCCTCGGGGTGCTCAGCGCCATGCTGCTGCCGCTCGGCCGTCGGGGGCTGCCCCTCCGGCTCACTCGAAGGGCGTCTGTTTTTGAGGGTAGATCTGCATTTGGGGGCCTCTGTTTTTGAGGCTCCGCATTTTTTTGGGATGGCTCAAAGTTCAAGAGCTAGGGCCAACCGCAGGTTTTAGTCTTTGGTTCCGTTTGCCAAGGTGCCATTTTTGTGAGCCACAGCCATTTGGGTGCGTCTTTTTTTGGCAACTGACAGGTCCGCCACTTGTTTTTTGTTTGGGGAGGGGGGTCCCTATTTTACGACATACCCATTTGGGCTAGAACAAATCACCCTTGCCAGCTGATTCAGAAGATCCCCTTGTAAAGCGGGTTCAAGTCACCATCTAGAATCTAGAGGGCATTTCGCGTGAGGGTAGTTTTAGGATTGGTCAAGAGGTTGGGGTCGACTACAGAGTTCGAAAAGACCGGTCAGCCGATGGTCCTGTGCATAGTTTGCAGTAGAGCCAATTGCAACGGGATAGGCATCAAAAAAAACTTATTAGGCATCAAGAACAACTTATTAGGCATCAACCAAAACTTATTAGGCATCAACAAAAAACTTATGCTCATTCCTATGGGGGGAAGGAAGGAAGGAAGGAAGGAAGGAAGGAAGGAAGGAAGGAAGGAAGGAAGGAAGGAAGGAAGGAAGGAAGGAAGGAAGGAAGGAAGGAAGGAAGGAAGGAAGGAAGGAAGGAAGGAAGGAAGGAAGGAAGGAACCCCCCCCCAACCCCCCGCTGATTTTCAGAATGTTTACAGAGATTACCGCACCCTTTGCTGAATCATCACTTCTTCGATCATCATCCCCTTTTCTTGAATCATCACTTCTTTGAACATCATGGGGGGGGGTCTGCAGCCCCCCGCAACCCCGCTGCTGATTTGTAGAATGCTTACAGAGCTTAATGCGCCCTTTGTTGAATCATCGCTTCTTCGAACATCATGGGGGGCTGCCCAACGCGCCCTTTGTTGAATCATCACTTCTTCGATCATCATGGGGGGGCTGCCACCCCCCCAACCCCCCCGTTGATTTTCAGAATGTCACAGAGCTTAACGCTTGTTGAAACATCGCTTCTTCGACCATTCTTCGATCATCATCACCTTTTGTTGAAGCATCACTTCTTCGAACATCATGGGGGGGCCGCTGCCCCCCCCAGCTCCCCTGCTGGTTTGTAGAATGTTGACAGAGATTAACGCACCCCTTGCTGCCGTGCCGGGCACACCAACGCAGCACACTCAAGCATCACAGAAACAAAAACAATGTCCTGATTTTCGGCAACTCTGGCGAAGTTCGGCGCGGTGACAGTTTTTGGATACAAGGGTGCTGCAGTGCTGGAGCACGACGGTCACAACATACAGCCGCCGCAGACAATTCGGTGTCATGACACCGAATTGTCTGATAAGTTCCCGACGCCGAATTTTGCAGGCGCTACCCCGAATTCTCTGACGCATGATCGCCCTCGAGAAGCGAACGCGAAAATGAGGTGTCGTGACTCGTGACCGGCAAGAAACATAAGAAGTGCACATTGTGTTCGTTGCTTTGGCCGAGTTTTTCAAAAAAACGCTAGGGAGCGACATGACAAGAATAACTGGACTAGAACACAGGCACATGTTTAAAAAAGCAAAACACTGTTGGCTGCAAAGTCGGTGTTGTGACACCATATTTTTCTGCGACAAGCATGTTTGGTGCCCCCGCGAAGATTAGGTTGAAACTTGACGGAAGTTTCTAATGCGCGGAGAGTGGGGGGTCACGACACCCCGGAATTAAGTGACATTTCACACTTTTCAGGCAGCCCTTGCGGCAGCTGCCGCGCGTGTGGGTGGCCGCACGGGGCTTGGAGTGGAGACTTTCGTCGCACTCCGCCAATCCCACACCAGCTGAGGCAGCGAGAGAGCGCTGACGGACGTCAGCGAAAACAGGGGTAAGCCGCTTCGCCCTCAGCCCACAGTGCTTCAAGGAAGGTTCGCAACCAACGTAGTGATAAGGCCTGGGACCATTGGCAATCACCAAAGCCCTTGATAAAGACCTGGGCCCATTGACAATCAAATAAACACGCCAACGTCTCTGCTCAATCAAAGCTTCTGCAAGTTCTGATGAGCGAGCTTAGCATCATGCTGCGCAATGTCTTCTGTCAATTTCTCTTGCATGCAATGCTGTCAATTGATGCTGCGGGTGAAGCTGTGCGTGATGTTGCGCATGAGGTTGCGTATGGTGCTGAGCATGATGCTCCTTCTTGCGCGTGATGCTCTGCAGCCTCTCTTGCCCAATCTTTCATGTCCGTTTCTCTTGCCAACCTCTCTTGTCCATGTCTGAGCGCGGATTGACTAAGAGGGCTGGCGGCACCTGCGAAAGTGCATGTCGCATGCTACGTGTGCTGTGTTTTAAAATTGCGATTTGTAAGCTGGAGCTGCGACAGCTCGACTTCCGCTGAAAGTTCTGATTTTCAAGCGCGCGTCGCGTACAACTTCTGCGCATTGACTTGCTTTTTTTCCAGTTGGAGCTGCGGGAGTGCACTCTACAAACAAACGAAGCCGAAGCTGCGGGAGCGCGCTTTGCACTTAAAGGTTGCGATTTTCGAGCACAACCGCGCGATTGCGAAAGCAGGCGCGTAAACAACGAGACAACTTTCAAGACCATTTCGCAAGCAACGGAAGCAATGCAAAATTCAGCGCCATAGCGAGAGCAGCTTTGACACTCACAATCTCCACAGAGAGTTTGCCGCGACCAACACACAGACGCAAGGCGCCGCAGTGAGAGTGTTTTGACACTCACGATCACCGCAGAGGGCTCGCTGTACCTGACCTTGCGGAAATGCTGCGCCTGCCACGAAATCTGGACCTGCGCCTGCGGCGAAATCTGTACCCGACCTTGCGAATCTGCTGTTCCTGCCACGAACTGTGTGCCTGACCTTGCGAAAGTACTGCGCTTGCCGCGAAATCGCACCTTTTGAAAGTGCTGCGCCTGCAACGCACTCTGTGCAGAGCGTTCCACGAAATCTGTGCAGACCGTGCAAAAATCTGTGCCTAACCGCGAAAGTGCTACGCCTGCCACGAAATCCGTACCTGACCTTGCGAAAGTACTGCACCTGCCACGAAATCTGTACCCATGCGAAAGTGCTGCGCCTGCCACAAAATCCGCACCTGACCTCGCGAAAGTTTGCGCCTGCTGCGAAATCTGGACCTGACCTTGCGAAAGTGCTGCGCCTGCGGCGAAATGATGTACCCGACCTTGCGCCTGCTGCGAAATCGGTACCTGACCTTGCGAAAGTGCTGAGCTTGCAGGAAGACCTGTGCCTGACCTTGCGAAAGTGCTGCGCCGGCCACGACATGAAGAAGTTTTTTTGATTCCTAAGAAAAGTTTTTTTTGATCCTCTGACTTCTCATTTTAGTAGTAAATCTAAGAGAATAAGTTTTTTTGATGCCTAAAAAGTTTTTATGATCTTCAGGAAGAAGCTTTTTTTGATGCCTAGCAAGTTTTTTTTTGATCCCTCACCCAATTGCAGCTGGCCATGGCGGTTGGGGAGAGAAGCACCCCACGAACCACGCACGCAGTAGCAACCCCGCATGCTTCACTACAGATCGAGCGTGGCATTCAGATGGGCATTGCAGGGTTGAAGGGGAACATAGCAGCATGTGGAACAACACCTGTCAGAAGGCTTGTGCATCCACGGAAGGTTTGCATGCAAGGAGGCAATCGCAACACCACTCAGTCACTCAAACGTTGCACGCTTGGCAACGAAAGTTGGCCTGTCTCCATAGAAAACAGATTCCGGGCTTGCTTCAGCCCTCCAGGCACCCAGTGGTTGCCCTCAAAAAACAACAGCCCACCAGGTGCCTTTTTCCCTTGGCCTTGCAGGATCAGGTTTTGTTTCTTTTTGTTGACTTTGGCAGGCTGTTCTCCTTCCAGGGCCTCAGCCTCTGGTTCTACCTGCTGGCCGCCTGCCTGGATGCCTCAGTGGACACTGCCGGGGTCTTTCTGGCGGTCCTGGCGGACCTCACCAAGGCGCGGAGGGTTCGCGGGGCGTGGCCCGGCTCGCTGGTGCTTGGAGCTTTGCTTCTTCGCTCATTGGGTTTTTGCTAAGGTGGCGGCAATTTTTGCGTTTGCTCGTCCTGGAAAGCCAGCTGGTGGGACCTGATTCGGCCTTTGGGCCGAGTCTTCAAAGCGGAAGTTGGGCCTTGTGATGGGCTTGCAAGCTGTTTGCCCCTCAGCTCCACTGGCCAGCGGCCCACCCCACAAACAGAAGGGGTCGCAATTGGGAGTGACCACCTGCTACTGACGAACCTCGTGGCTGGTGGACATAAGCTCCCAAGTAACCCATGTCCACGAAAGAGCTCCGCATTTCAAAAAACACATCCAAATCAAGGGCTTGGCCAAAGGGTTCCAGGAAATCCCGAACTAGGAGAGTGGCAGTTTGGCAAGATCCATGATGGGAGGTAAACACAACCAACAACTTTAACACAAAGAAAGTCGCTACAAAGCTACACAATACAAAAAGATCAACTACCAAAAAGCAAGAACAACTAAAGCTTCTTGAATCCCTCTCCCCCCGCTCTTGCAGAGACAGCTTCCCCGTTGAACCTCAGGGGCAGAAGCAGAGCCGCGCCATGGTCAACGGCCTGCTGGGGGTCTGCTTCGCCCTGTCCGGCGGCCTCGGCGCCGTGGACTCCGACGTGTGGCGTGGGCAGTTGGGCGCTGATTCCCTGACCCCTCACCCCCCGTGCCCCCCCCTCCCTTAAAAAAGCGGGGGGGAAGCACACCAAAAAAACCAAGCGCAAACAAACCAACACACAAAGCACACAAGCAAACCAACAAAAACAAGCAGCACAACGTGAACAAAGCAGAATAGAATCACACCAAAAACCAAGCACGGACCTAAAACAGTGTAAGACGATCCAGATTGAGAAATATGTTGCCCCTTTTGCTTTTTCTCATCCCTTGTGTGTGAAACAGGTTCTGGCGCTCCCCATTGAGCAAGTAGAAGTAAGGCGTATTCCTTTTTTCAATGTGCTAGCACCCTTTCTGGGATCATGTTACAGGAAAACCCAAAAAAGGAGAACACTTTCTCCCTTTCAAGGGCTTCATTTCGAGACCCTTGGGAGGTTTCCGCGGACGCCGGAGCATCGGAAGGGCCGTGAACTCTCAGCTCCGGGTTGTGCGAACTTGGTCCACGCATGACCCCCACGCCAAGCAGCATGGTTGCGTCAACGAATTTCGCCTGTGCTACAAAGCAGCAGAAGGGAACCATCAACTCGTCGGTATCGCAGACATGGCTATATTCCACAACGTCCTTGGCAGTTGCAGAACCGTGGCCGGCACATCTTCGAGCATGGTTTGCTTCAAAGAATTTCTAGGAATGACGATGATCGATTTGCCCCAGGGCGAGCCACTGACCGCCCGCTGATCCCCCTTTTCAGTGACTTCCGCTGCCCCCGTCCATCCCCGACCCAGCCCCCGGCCATGAACGACCCGAGAGACCGAGAGACCCAGAGACCGGGCGGCGGCGAGCGGCGCCGAGGCCTGGCGCTGGGCGCGGCGGTCTCGGCGCGGCGGGCCGCGCAGGCGCTGCTGCTCATGGCGCTGCTGCGCCTGGCGGCGCCGCGCCCAGTGCGCCCAGCGGGTCATGGCTTGCGGCATCGTCAAGTGGTTGGCTGGGCAATGGACAGAATCCTACGATTGGAGGATGGCTCTGGGTTTTTGAGGGTTTGGGGATGTTTGGGGGTTCAGTTTTATTTGGGGTGTTTTTTGGGTTGGCTTCCCTGGGCCATGGGTTAAAATCAGAAGCCCGTACCCCCAGTGAACATCCGATTCAATCCAACCACTAAAATAGGTTCTAAAATGGGTGGTGAATTCACCTACCCCAAAGTGGTACCATTGGTTTTGACTCACAGCCAGATGGCTTGGACAGAATCCTGCTGGATGTCTTTGTTGCGTTTGGGGTTTCAGGTGGTTGCGTTTGTTTTTTGGGTGTGTTTGTGGGGTTTGGGAAACAGAGTGGATAGATTTGATGAAGAGATCCAGCAGGCAAGAACATAAACATAGGTGTTCACGTGTGTTCATACATATGTACATAGGCGCGGGTACACGTACACGCACACATATCTATATACATATATACACATGCTGTATGTTTGTGCTGGCATAGTCGTTGTTCGGGGCCCAGCAAGGCGCTGGGCCTGCTGCCAGAGTCACTTGGGCGCAATTTGGGAGCATCAGGGCCGGTGGTGGGCGGCGGTTGGGCATGACCCCAACCCTTTTGCAAATAGTCTTTCGGGTGCAGTTTGAAAGGGAGCTTTGAAGGTTTGCCTCATGTTCAGACGCCCATGCGGGCTTTGGTGGGCGGATATGGTTGCTCTGCCATTTCGGTTTGCCCTCGCTCAGCGCTGAGTCACGGCCTTGCTTGCAAAGAGGGCCCAAGTCAGGCTTGTGTGCCCGGAAGGTGCTTTCCCCGTGCGAGTTTCTACAGACGCAAACCCTTCATTCTGGCTGGCTTTGAATGGACATCGCAAGAAACCCGCCCATTTGTAAGCATTCCTCGCGCTTGAAACGCCAATGTAGCGCCTCACACGTGCCTCAGGACGGCACCTTGCCAGAAGCCGCAGAATGGGTTGCAGCTGTGGGGCCTGCTGCAGGACAGCTCGGCCATCGGAGCTCATGAGGCCACATTTGGTTCTTGCGGAGTAGGGTTTGGCATTTTCCGTTTCTGTTCAGGAACCGCGGGCCCGTCGTTGTGCCAGGGTTTCTGTAGGCTTACTTCCCAAGCAGTGAAGCATGCCAGACCACAGATGCACACAGATGCCTGACACCGGCTTTGTCACATAGGGGTAGAGGGTGCCAGGAATCTGGTCTTGTCCCTGGAGGCGCTTGCGTATGAATGTCATGTTTGGCTTAGCGCTGCCATCCTCGTCAAGGTTGGTTGCCGTTTTTCTTGACTGGGTTTGCCTGCCATCAGGCGGCGCAGGTGAAGGCCAGCACAGATGCCAAATGCAACGCTTTTGTGATTCCAGCCGGTGTGTCTATGCCTGAACGACGTGCATTCAGAAGCATCCGAAGTTTCTGACAGCCTGCTTTGGGTTGGGGGCCATGTTCAACAGACCCATCCATTCACCATGCGGTGTTTTTTGCGAGAGCTTTTGGGGACCCCAAAAAACAATTTTGCGACCCCCCTTCCCTTTTCTTGGGACCCAACAGAAAAACTGGGGCCTCCCCACTCCCCGCGGTGTCCAACGAACCCGGGCGCCGGGTTTCGGCCGCAGGAGGCCTGGGAGCTGCTGCAGCGGGTGCCCGTGCTGTGGCGCCTGGCGGTGATCCTCTGCCTGGCCTTCGCAGGGGTCACAGGCGGGGGGGGGGGGAGGGAAGGCCGCTGGTGGCAAACCGCACATAGGTGTCCTTTTTGGTTGCTTTGCTAGAAGAATAGATGGCGATTCCTGGTTTACCTGGTGGTTTCATCATCTACCAGGGAAACCCATTTACTTCCCCTAAAAGGACGCCTATGGTTACGCAGGTTTTGGTCCACGTTTCCTCTTACCATTTTGGTTCCATTTTGAAATTCCGTTTTTTTTGAGCCACAGCCAGGTGGCAGTGGAGTCAGGACACGCCTTTTGTTGGACAAAAGGGCAACCATGGCATGATTGGAGTCGCCCTTCATTGCATTGATCTCATGTGACTTGTGGTGAACAGCCAGATTGGAGTCGCCCTTCATTGCGTTGATCTCATGTGACTTGTGGTGAACAGCCAGGACATTTTCAGCACGCCGCGACGCGCACATGCCATCCCAGGAGGAACAACTTGCAATACACACACACACACACGCATTAACAAACATCAATATTTTTCCATATGCAAGTAGGCATATGTACATATCACTCTCATGCGTATGTACATATCTCTCTCACTCGCTCTCATTCTTTGTTTCTTTCCTTTCTTTCTCTGTCTCTTTCTTCCTCTTCCTTTCTTCCTTTCTTCCTTTCTTCCTTTCTTCCTTTCTTCCTTTGATCCTTTCTTCCTTTCTTCCTCTCTTCCTTTCTTCCTTTCTTCCTTTCTTCCTTTCTTCCTTTCTTCCTTTCTTCCTTTCTTCCTTTCTTCCTTTGATCCTTTCCTTCGTTCCTGCTTTCCTTCCTTTCTTTCTTTCTTGCTTTTGTTTCTCTGCCTGCTTCCCTTTCTTTTTTTTCCTCTCTCTCTCTCTCTCTCTCTCCTTGCCCCTCCCGCTGCAGAATCATAAACGTTTAATGCGCATGTGCGCTGTTGTGCGCGCGCGCGCCGTGCATGCGCGCGTGCGTGCCTGGGAGAGGCCGGCAGATGCTGCTGAGACCCTACCTGGCGAGCCACTTCGGCGCCAACAAGGCGCGGAGCGGAAGCCGGCTGCCGCGTTTGGCTTTTTGCGCCCACGATTCGTTGGGTGGTTCAGAACCAGCCGTCCGGTTTGTTAGGTTTTTAGGTTTCTTAGCTGGTTTGGCGGGGGAATTTGCATTTAGCCCACTAAATTCATGAGTTTTTGGCAGGGGATTTGAGGACAGCCCAGTACTCAGTGGACCTTTGAATCTTTTGGCTTTCTAGTTTTGGTCTATTTGAAGTCAAGGTTTCAAAAGTGAGACTAAGGCCCAGTGTGTCAGCCGTTTTGACAAGATGAGGGGCAAACAAAAACCAGGGAAACGGAAGTTGGCAGCATGCCCAAGACCCCTTTGGGGCCAATGCTTAGTGGCTTAGTGTTTTTTTGTTCCAGGAACGATGCTGGGGACCTTGAGGAAAACCCCAGAGACACCGGTAATGGTAAAGCAACTCAGCAACCCAGCCGGAACAACAACGACGACGACGACGACGACGACGACGACGACAACAACAACAACAACAACAACAACAACCTGGAGGATTAGCCGAGTAGTGTGTTTAGGGCTCGGGATAACCCTAGTTGGAATGCTCGGCCCCAGAGGATTCGCTTGATCAAAAACGATTTGGCTGGGCTGTCCTCAGACCCCCTGCTGAAAGTTAAAACCCAACACACGCTGGACCTTGACGAGGCCGACCTGGAGCGGCTCATCCTAATTGCGGTGCCTGGGGCGGTGGCGTCGCTGGCCTTCCTCCTGCCAAAGCTTGCAGGCTACGAAATGGCCGCGCTCAAGGCGAGGGATCGGTAGTGCTGCCACTGGCACGGGACAACCATGCCTTTCAAGGTGAGCGTGATCAGTTTTGCACCACCGGCAGGATAATTTGGTATATAGCCATATACTAATATATATTTGTATATATATATACACATGTGTATATAGTATATACATCTATATATATATATAGATATTGGCACATCAATGCACATGCTATATATATATATACACATACATACACACATATGTACATACTTAACACAGGCATTTGTTTTAAGGATCGGCGTGCATAAATACGTATATACAGATATACTCCGAGAACGTCACCCGGAAGGCCGCCCCTGAAGGCCTCGCTGGGCGCGGCGGCTTTCCTGACGCTGGGCGTGGCGGCGTGCGGGGGCTTCTGGCAGGTGCTGGGGCTCTACGCGCTGCTGGCGGGGCCCAGCTTGATGTTCGCGCCCCTGGTGTCCGCCCTGCGCCTTTGGCTTAGGGGACACGAGAGAGGGACAATACCCGGGTTGGGTGCCTGGAAAAAGCGAGGAGGTGGAGAAATTAGACAGAGCCTTGTGGGGGGCAAGGATTGCAGTTCGGGAATTAGTCTAATTGGTCCAGGAAGATGTGGGCTGAGGGCTTTCTGGGTTGAAAAGGATTGGAAGTGACTCAGAGGTTACATTGAAGGAGAGCAACCAACAACAACGGATGACCAAGCATGCTTTGCTCGGGAACACTTTTGGGCTGCGAAGATCTTTGCTTGTTGGCAGGTGGTTTTCTGTGCACGTTTCGCCTGTGTTCAATCGGGCGATTTGTAGCGGGGAGTGCCACAGTTGACTGAGAAGCAGCCCCGCCAGCCCTGATCCGACCGGACCGGAGAACTGTCTAACCTCGCCCCCCAACAAGCCAATCAACAACCCAAGAAACCAAGAAACCCAGAAACCCAGAAGCCAACCAACCACCTACACCACACCAGACCGGACATCGGAAGGAAGGCCAACCTGGTGAGCGACGCGGAGCAGGGCAAAGTGCAGGGCCTCCTCGCGGCGCTGCGCTCCTTCGCCAGCGCCGGCACCGGCGCCGCCGTGTCCTCCGTGGGCTTCCGCCCCGGGGGCCGCGACCGCGGCAGCCTGCGGGGTGGCCTGCGCCCTGGGCGGAACGGGAGGGGAGGGGCTCAGGGCGCTTTGGGGGTTTGGGGGGGGGGGGGGTGAAAGTCGGAAGCTGGGGATTTCTTTACTGGCATCTTGGGGGTGGATGAAGGAACCTTGAATGAGTTGTGACTATGGTTGCAGGTTCAAAGAGGCCTGAGAATGGCCAGACCCGTTTTGTGGAGGTTTCGGGCCTTCCCATACCAAGGTTCTGACTCCATGCCCATCCAGAACAAACCTGAAACTTGCAGAAACCTCAGCAGGAACTTGGGCTACCCGCCAAAAACAGGGGTTTGGCAGCCTTCCTGTAGATTTGCCAGGTGGAGGCGTAATAGGATGATCCCCCAACTTGGTTTCCTCCTCACACTCGCGAGGTACCTCGTGGCGATCCTGGAGTTTGTTGCCACGCTGCTGGCGGTGGTCTCGCTGCCTGGTGACGGGCCCCTGGATGATCCGGACGCGGATGTGGAGCTGGTGGCCTGGACGATCCGGACGCGGGTGGTCCAGACGGGCGCGTTTATTTTGGGGTGAAATACCGTTCAACCTGACAGGGGATCCCCTTTGACAGGAAATTGATCTTCCGGGGACCCCCCGAACGTCAGGGTCCATGTTAGTTTTTGGGACGGTAGTTAGCATGGGGCTGTAGGGTACTTTGACACCACCATTAGTGACCATAAGAATAAGTTTTCCAGGGTTACACTTCGCATTGTGGCAACACCCACCGCCAGAGTGATGTGTTGCAGTCTTTTTTTGAGAATCCCTGACGGAGTTGTACATCCTTCCCCCTCAATTGCAAGCAGAGAAGGGCTAAGGCCACCCTTGTGAGGCATTGTTCCCACAAACGAGAGGTACCGATGATCACCCAGCGCAGTTTTGCCACCAACTGCCCTGCATGGCACGCGGTTTGGAGGGCGGGGAGGGGGGGGATGGGGAGGGGGCTCCTCCAAGGCCTCTTTGGTTCTGCAACGCGAGAACCTTGCAGCAACGGGGTCAGGGTCACGAGGGTAACGAGGGTCATGAGGGTCACAGGGCCGATCGCGGGACATGATGCCCAATCAGTACCCAAGCATGGTGCTCTCTTTTATAACGTTTACCCGAGCCATCTTGAGACAGCGTGATCCAACCAAAGGGTACCTTCGTTGTGACAAACGTCCGCTTGCAGGCTTCTGCCTGACGTGATTTTCCATTATACGAGGTCTCGCCTGAGGGCTTCATCGACGAGAGTGACGACGAGGTGCAGCACGAGCGCGCGCCGCTGCTGACGACGGAGAGCAGCCGCTCGGCTTGGCCCGGAAGCGGCAAACATCGGGTTTTTGGACCGCACCTGAAGGTGGCTTCACGTCGTAGAGCCGGTTTTGGGATAATCCAATTTGGGCTTCGGCTGACTTTGATACAACAGCCCCATTCCCAGCCATGTCCAGCTGTCTTCACAGCCAAGGAGCGAGCGACGAGGAGTCCTTCTGAGCCTCATGGACGCTGAGAATGTGGGGGCCGTGCATGAATGGCTTGTTGAATATCCTTATGCCTAGCTGTCCAGCCATAGGCACCGCAAAGGGTTCATGATGTTCTTGTCAAACGAACTTCGCCTGAAGGGACGTGCAGGGACGGCAATTCTTGCCTTTCTCTGTTTTGAGGCAAGCGATGTACACCAGCCGTGTTGATAGTTCCCACTGGTTCATTAAGCCCCCACATGACGGGTTGTACCATGGCAAGTTGGCTGGCCAACAACATCATGCTAGACAGCCTTAACCCCAGCGAATTCGTCAATTTGCATGCAGAGCAAAGCAATCGGTGGTTGGCGAAGCTAGCCCTTGACTTTGCTGGTACGTTGGAAATAGACTGGGTCCAGAGGTTGTGTCATCTCTGTTGCAGAGGCCAAAGTGCCCGAATCTCGCGCGAGTGCGCGTTCAGAGAGAAGGGAGAGGGAGATAAAACAACTTGACGCGAGCCAGTCGCAGCTCCTTGAGGGAAACGGGTCGTTTCGGGCATCACTTGCACCAGCGCTACGTGGCCGGAGACTCCCGCGAACTCCTTGCTGCCTTTCTTTGCGTGCCCATTTTTGACCCCTAGGCTTCCAAAGATTAGACAGGCTTGTCAAAGGCTCTGTGGAGCTCCAAAATGGTCAGCAAAACTTGGTCCAACATTCGGCTTTTGTAAAACCAAGGTTTTTATAAATACCCAATGGTTTTTATAAACCCGATTTGTGCAACGGCCTCGCGCAGCCCGCCAGATGGGGTTCTCCTGGTTTGAAGCGCTGGACTCAGAGAAGGACACGGAGCAGGCGGCGGCCCTGCAAGCGGCCGGGCGCCCCGGTGCGGCCGAGCAAGCCACAGGCCACCGGACATAGCCAGACCACCAAAGTTGTCCTGAACGGCTCAACACACAATCTAGATATGAGGCAGGCCTAAAATCGCGTGCTACCAGGACCTTGTCCAACAAAAAGTATAAGCAATCAACAACTGCATATTTGGGAAGGAGCCGCCATCTGCCCCGTGCCGACCACATGTTGGCCCGAGGCGCACGACGCCGCTGGGACGACCACGTCGCAGCTGGCAATGGCGCAGTGCGCGCTGCGGCGCTGGCAGTCAGCGCCCTCTTCTCGCTTGACCGAGGGCTTCGAGGGGCCGAACAGGTAGGTGTCAACTAGAACCTACAAAGCTTAAACTCTGTATTCAAAGCATTTTCCCTGGAACCAAAGCATTTTTCCCTGGGACCAAATCATTTTCTCCTAAAGCTAAAGCATTTTCCCCACCTGGCTCTCAAAACGGCGCTTATGCAAGACGTTTTTTTCCACCAGCAGGCGAACCCTTCGGAGGTTGCGTAGGACACGTCTGGGGAGCGGCTGGCGCCAGGTGCCCAGCTGGTGCTGCTCCGCCCAGCAGCGCTCCGAGCTCGCGCGCCTCGAGGAGCGCCGCACCAAGTGCGGAGGCGCGGCGTGCGGTCGCGCACGCGCCGCTGGGCGGTTTGGTCGTGTGAGGGCTGTGGGTGACGGTTGCGTATGGCCCCCTTTGAAAAGCCTTTGGTTTTGCGGCTTTGAGGAGGTCTCGTTCTGTTTCGTTGTTTCCTGGCCCACTGGTGTAATTGACATGCAATGAAGGCAGCCTGACTAAATCATGGAGTCACAATCTGTTAAAGGCATTTTGCCAGGGTTCTCTTGGTGCACGTGAGCCAATTGCAGAGGAGGCCCCAGGAATAATGCCGTGATTGCTGAATTTGAATACCCACAAGGGCAGCAACCCCAAACTCTCCCACTCTCCCCCTTGCTGTGTTGGCTGGGTGCGTCTTGCTGGATATTTGCTCTATGTAGCAGGGAAGCGATCCCAGCTGCAAGATGCTGTCAAACAGGCACGGGTAGCTTATCACTCGGTTTTGCCATCCCAAGAGGCCATACGCCAAGTTCTGCCTCCCCTGCAGGTGCCATTCGCACAGAGCTTGAGAGGCTCCGAGCTGGCCGTTTTGCTTGCTTAGTGTCGTCTGCCTATGGGTGCTTTGCAGTTGTATCATGGGAAATGTATTCGGCGCAGTAGTGCTGAGGGGAGCTGAGGGGTCAGCAGCCGAGCAAGGGGACAGTTAGCCCTGCTTGAAGGACGGCACGATTGTGCTTCTTCCCTTTTTGTACAAGTTGAATTGTTCATCATCAGGTGGCTCATCATTTATTGATATGTTTGTTGCTTGGACTACTGGAGCCATGAGGCTCTCAAGGCCATGGAGCAAATGGAAGCTAGCTAGGGCCTGCTTGGGGTCCAGCTGTCTCTTTTTGGCAGTCTCTCGGCGCGGGCTGCTGTGTTGCGGGGAAGTTTGATAAGATACTTGGATCGACCAGGTTCGCTGTGCCAGTGCAGTAGAGCAAACGTTTACTTTTTGAGTCCCTTCCTGAAGTGCCCAACGCTTGACGCTTTAGAAACAAAGGTCCCCCCAAGCAAAAAGGTTGCAAGCACTGCACCGCACAGAGATGGCATTGGGGGTAGTCACAGCCTGATGCGCTCTTACAGGCCACATCGGTCATTCCCAAAGGACTATAACGTTTTTGGCCGAAATAACCTTAGCATGGTTGGGGGCGGGGGTGGGGGGGACGATGAGGGCGAGGGTGATGATGGTGATGATGATGGTGATGATGATGATGATGATGATGATGATGATGATGATGATGATGATGATGGCGGTGATGATGATGTTTGCGAGATTGTGGCTTTACAGTGCAATTCTTATTGCAGGAGGGTCAGCTCTTAAAATCTGGCTCGCCCAAATGGCTTTGTAAATCCAACAAGTCATTTTGCGATTCATGCCTAGGCCGCAACCCCCCGAAGAAGGTCGCCCGCATTTGCCACTTCGGGCGGCTCGCATGGCTCGCCCCGCTCGCAATGCCTTGCCGCAGCCAACTTCTCGGCTCGCGATGGCGACACATCGGGAAGCGTCGGGATTGAGGACAGATGGGGCGTTCGTGTTGTGAAGGGTCATCTCATCAGCTGCTTTGCAGGGAGCAAGGCCTGGGACTTTCCGATGTACTTGCCCTTGACTTCTGAGGCAGCCCAGGCATGTTGTTCAGAAGGGTCTGCCAACTATTGGATAGACGGCAGCGCGAGCCGTGAGCAATTGCTAGCCTTTTAGTCAGGCTGCTGGTTCATTGTCTTGGCTGAATAAAAACCCATGCATGTTTGGGAAAGCTTTGCTTCAACCACTTCTGTAGAGCGAGTGTTATGTTTGCGTTCGTGGGCTCAGTTGAGTTGACTCGTGGACTTGGTCCTGTGTGTTCGTTCAGGTCCTGTGTCAGGCAAGCAGGCATCCTAGATTACTTTGGATCGGGTATACTGATTGGCTGGGGTAGTCCGGGGGAGATCCTACAGAGAGTGCGCCTCAAACTTGGTAGCCAATTTCTCTTTGGCGAATTTGTCCGGCCTTTCCAATTTCGCTCCCAGGAGATATTGGGGCCTAGCCCTGCTGGCACAGCTCCCAGTGCGCACAACATGGACACGCCCTGTCAGCCAAGGGGGAAGTTCTCGATGAGCCAGCAAGTGAGCTAGAGTCTGCAAGCTGATATGGCTCCCCAACGCTTGCAATGGAGCTCCGGTGAGTTACAGAAATCGAGATTCATGTTAGACGTGCTATCAATCTTCGTGGGTGCAAAGAGCCAAGCGGCCGGCTGAGCCTTGCAACCGAGGCCCTTCTGCTAAAGCCCTGGACCTTTGTGGCGCCACGGATTGCGGGCGCGGGCGTTCGGGGCGCGAGCTTGCAGAGGCGAGGGGTCGGTTGAGGTTGAGGGACAAGGGAAGAGGGTGGGAAACGAACGGTAAGCAGAGTGGCATGATTCACGTTAGGAAATGGACTGCTGAGAAGGATGTTGAATTATTGCGAATGCCCAGAATGCTCCTGGAATTCTGCCACTTGCCCGCCCAATCTTCAGTGCTTCGTGCCCCGGTCGCGCAAGCTTTGGGTTCCCGTACCCCGAAACAAATAAGAATTCCAGACATCTCCAGCAAACGCCAGTCGTTTCTCAATCCAGCAACAATAATAAGGAGACCTGAAGGCTGCCAAAAGCGCACATATTGTTTTGCATGGCCGCCAGAACGGGGCAGAGAGCGTTTCCGAAGTGGCGAGTGTTTTCTCTTGTGCGTGTGTTTGGCGTCTTTCAGCGCTCTCCGCCACCCAAAAACTCCATCACAAGAGCCAGCCGATAGGCTTAGCTGAAGTCTACCCGTCTTAGGCATTTGGGCGAGCTGAAGGTGATGTATCCAGCGGAGCCGCTCACGATAAGCCACGAAGTGGAGAGTTCACACTTGCCACACCTTGTGCTCTTCCATGGGGCCATGTGTTGGATGAGAGCTGGATGTTGTGGTTGTCAAGGACTTAAGCCTTCCTCAACTTTGAAGGACTCACCACTTGAGGGCATATCTGAATTTCGCCCGGTGCACGATCCTCTGCGCCCAGGCGAGCAAAAGTGCAGGACTACAAATACGACCTTGCAGAGCAACAGGACGGGGGTTCTGTCGAACATGTTCACATGCATACCTTTTGTATCTTATTGACTCTTTGAGCTAATTGCACTGCACAGAACACATGGCGAGCATACGCCGAAGACACTGCCATTCTTTTGCAAAGATGTTTGCTACGAACTGAAACAAGCTGTCACCTGCCTCGCCGGTTTTGACGTTTCAAGCCTTTGTCATCAGGTCCGTTTTGAATCAAACAAAGCACTCTCCTTTGGGTTCGTAGGCGGCCCAAGTCCTTTTGGACGTGGGGATTGGGGAACTCCGCGCTGGGATTGTCGCACAGCTGGGGCATGGCTGCAGTAAGCCCACAGGGTGCAAGTGAAGCAGCTTACGGTTTTCAAGAATTGCAGGTTGCGCCGCTTTTCAAAACAGGGAGGGCAGCCGCGTCACCCGCCTTGCCAGGGCTGCTGGCTGGTGGACATTTTGCTGAAGTCCCCTCATGTTTCATTTGCAATGAACCCGGACAACAGCTTTTGATGGCTTGTTTGCAGCATTAGCTTCCCATGAGGGAAGGGGAAGGGTTGTGGGCGCCAAGCAATCAAGGGCACTCAGCAGGCGGCCCAAAAAGAGCCTATTAGACCTGCTGAAAGCTTATTTGGCCGTTGGACCGGGGGTGGGCTTCTTGGGAGGCCTTGAAACCATGAAAACATATAAGCACCACCCGATTGTGGAGGGCGATTATCATGAAACCCACTAGGTAACGCCTTGTTGTGTCGCGCGCCAGAACTCGAGTGAAGCCTTGGACCGAGATGTCATTGCCGCTGGGCTCGGCAAGGGGCTTCTTGGGGACTTTGTTGGTGGAAGTGTTGAAAGGAACTCAGCCCCTTATCCGCCTGCGTGTTTTGTTTCAGGACGGGTGATTGAGGAGTTGTTGTGGGGCGGGTGTGGAGTGGTTGCGTGTTCGCTTCCAACTGGGCGGGCTGTGTGTGTGTGTGTGTTGGTTTTTCGCGTTGTGCTCACCAAGTTTTGGATCGGATCTGCGGTTCGCCAAATCTTTTATGAAATCGGGGAGCTTAGCTTGCACTGGAAGAAGACGCTCCGATGGACAGGTGCCCTGGCCGAAAAGGGGGGATCCGGCTGGGCAGCTCATCCAAGTGGGATGTAAAGGCGCAAGAAGGTTCAAGCGTTCTCAGCCACTAACTTTCCAGCTCCCATTCCAACTCTCCCATTCCAACTGTTTGGGGTTCGGTTGCAATGTTGAAATGTTGGTTCCCCCCCCTTCTTTTCTCCTCGAAGCTGGCTGGATATCACGTTCGGCTGAGGTCAACGACATTCGGGACCTGAACGAGCTGCTGAAGCTGAAGGATCCCATTTGCCCTGACGCAGCGCGGCGGCAGTTGTCACCCCACTCCTGCTCAAGCCCTCCAGTGGCACCGGTTAGTTCCTGTCTACGCATAGCTGTAGGGCACGAGGTGGGGTAACGAAGAGGGTTGCATATAGCGAAATGCATCTTGGACACCGAAAAGTTGGGCATTTTCTTGTTGAGCCTGGTCATGTCAGAAGTTTGACAAAGGTGTTGAACGAGCTTGTGTGAACCGGACAGAAAAAGACATACATGCGAGACATGTGCCAGGTGTCGGTGCTGGCTCTAATGAAACGACGTATTCTAATGCCTTTGGTCAAAGGACATGGTACCTATTCATGGGTGCTGTTAATAATTCTGCGCTTTCGTCGAGTGGCCGGAGATGTTCAAGCACATGTTTGCCTCAATGTGCTCAAAGCGGGCTGAACCACAGGTCTGATTAAATTTGGACTACCTGGCTGGAAGCCTGGTTTCACCCATTCGCTGCCCATTTCAGTGCTTCAACTTCTTGACTCGGAGCACGCAGAGGCTTGAGTAGGTCGCATTCGCTCGCCATGCTGTTGGCCAATCTGTTCGCGCGGGCAGCTCCCCGGCAAGTGCCTCGCCGCCACTTGCCAACGGCTAGGGCTGACTTCGGGTCCAGGCTGACGGAGCTAGGAGCAGACACCGGTACTCATGTCCAAGAAGATCCGGAGCACCAAATCCGCAACCTTCAGAAGAGATTCCGGAGGCTCAAGCAGATTGCAGATAAGCTGGAGTGGCCAAGGCCAACAAGCTTTGAAGCGCTGGGTGCAACTCATCCGTTGCCGTTTCGCTGGCAACCTCCTCCAGCTCGAGCTCCGGATGCTTTGCAGGTCACTTACTTGGCTGGCTTTTTTGACGGGGATGGGTGCGTGACCTCGAATGGGCAAAGCGGCACTCAGATGAGAGTGAGCCAATCGGTGCACAACGCGGGTATCCTACTCCAATTTATTGAAGCGTTCGGTGGCAGCATTTTGTTGCAGAGCAAAGGTCAAGGATTCAATCAGCCCGTGCTGCTGTGGTGTGCCAGTGGGGAATCTGCCCGAAATGCGGCCAAGGCGATGCACCCCTGCAGCGCTGTCAAGACAGCAGAGCTGGCATTGGCACTCGTTTGGCCTTCTTGTCCCAAAGAGCGGCATCAAAGTGTAATGGAATTGGCTGCCTTGAAGCAGATGCCAAATGGTGTGAGTTCTCAATTCGTCATGTCATGGGCGTACCTTGCTGGCTTCTTCGATGCCGAAGGCTGCATTAGACTGAGAGCGGGGGCTGTGTCACTCGCAATTGAAATTTCGCAAAAGCATGCTTCAATACTGCACGTAGCTGCGACTTTCCTGCAGGACGCCGTCGGCTGCAAGGTGAGCTGGTCGCTCAATGTAGCTACCGGGGTGCATGTGATCTCTGTGACTGAAAGGTACTATGTGACGGAGATTTTGAGGCAGATGCTTGAAGCGGGGCTTTTTGTCAAGGAAGCATCCGCAAACGTTGCATTGGCCTTGACAGCTTCTACACACCAAGAACTTCGTCAGGCCATGGCCAGCAGCGGGAAGGGCTCTCAGGCTTTGTTCTCTCGGCTGAGCCCTGACGGCTGCCAAAGGGCGAAGAACATAGTAGTAGTTTCACAGCGCGTTCTAAGAGCGCGCAAGTCATCCAACAACCAGGAAAATCTGGGGAGACTTGAACTGCAACTGGCGCACCTCAAGCAGAACCACCAGCTGCACAATGCCCAGGAGCGGCTGACTCGTTTGAGGCAGGAGATGCGCGGCTCGCTAGAGAAGGGCGCCAGGCTCCAGCGGTGATTCTGGCGGTGTTATCAGCGGATTTACTGGGCTCGAGGCGCAGTTTCCCTTGCAGAGTTCGAGGTGCTGCCAACCTGCCGCCTTGGCTTGCGTGCGGCCAAGAATGATTTTGGAGGGCGTCCCAAGCAAGCCATCGCTGCCGGCCAAGCTGCCGCATTCCAACGGGGAGGGGAACGCCTATCTCCATCCAGAAGCGTCGTCCCTGAGCGCGAACTGCTAGTCCTTCGTCCATTTTGCATTGAGGTTTGTGCTGCATTGGTCATAGGTGCCGACAACTCTGGCTTACGCTGGCTGACATCTGTTTCCTGACATGGAGTAACGAGTGCTGCGGCTGCACAAGCTTTGCTTGCCAGTCTGGAAGGCACAGCCGCTGAATGATGATGAGGATCCTTCAAGTCTTGGCTTTTAAACCTTTTGCTTCTGCGACTCGGAGGCAGCAGCAAGCTTACATGGGGCTAGATATCTATTCCGGTGTGTGGCCCACGGATTGTAGGAGAGGATCATGCTCGTCCAGATTTCTTTCAGAGAATGTGCGAATGGGTGATCCTAAATTTGAAAGCGGCCAAGGCATACTGTAGCTCACTGCACCGCGCTTGCCCAGAGAAGTACTCGGAGTTTAGAGCTCTTCCTCCCACGGCAAAACATGGCACCGTCGGTCGCCATTGAATAAAGCTTCTCCTGTGTTTGGTGTCTCCTTCTGTTTGCCTCAAGTCTGCAAAATGCATCCTCACTGGGAACCTCCAAGGCTTGGCATTGCCCACGGGGAACCCCCCAAAGGATTGGAGGCAACCTTTGCTTGGCAGCATGTGGCGGTGTGCTGGTTTCTGTTGCGTGCTTCCGTTTGATGCATTCCTTGCCTTCCTTTTCATGAAAGCCTGCAAGCATCTCAAAGTGGGGACGCTGGTTTCCTCGCTTTTCTTTCTCCGGCACTCGGGGCTTGGGGTTGGCCAAGGAAGACGTGCTGCTTATGGCCATCACCCTGGACAACGGCACGCGCATCGAGCGGCCAAGGGCGGACGACGCTTGGCAGGGCCAAGGGTTTTTGGTTCTGAAAGATTGGCAAAGTCGCTTGGTGGCTAATTCTGTGAGGCAACCATGGTCAGGTGACATGCAGGTGGCTTTTCCTCATGAACTCTTTCTCAACCCGCTTTTCGGGACGGACACATCTATAGCATGGGCCCGACGGTGAGACCAACACGAGGCATGCTGTGTTCAAGGTGAATTTCAGAGACACCCAACTTGCATGGTGTTCCAGCCTGTCATGATTTGGAGTACCTGCTTGGAGGATCCCTGATGTTGATGTTGATGCTCTGGGGAAAGCACATATTCAGCCTTGTTTTCCACATGCTGCCCTTGCTAAGCTGTGCTGATATATGTTTGTGTAGTTCCCCTTCATGAAGCCCAAAAGGAAGTAGGTGGATTGACTTTGCAGCCATGGCTCCTGCTGGTTAGTGCCAGGGTCGATTTTGTTTCTTCTTGGTGTAGTGTTCTGTTTCGTTGCGTGGTCCCCCCCCCCAACCTTACGTGGTCCCCCCCCCCCCCACTCCTTACTGAGGGGTACGATTGTGGAAGATGGGCTTCAAAGCCACTTTCCGTGCTGCCAACAAAACCCCTTCAAAGTGATGAAGCGCTGGCCTGCTTTTTTTACCGCAGCACAAGAACTGTTCCACGGACACGCCAGGGTTGCACGATCAGGATAGGTCGTGCGCTCCTCAAAAGTCAAGTTCAGATTTCAGAGAAGCTATCATGCTGTCAATCCATTCTCTGTCCAGGTAAAACTCTTCCAAGCAAATATTGCTCACCGTGCGTCACAACAGATTTGACCGAGCTAGGGGCCGGCGCCATGGACACCTAGGTGGTATTCAGCACACTCGAATCCCCCAAGAACACTAAAACCCACGAAGCCGAAGGAGATCGTTGCCGCACAGACCTCAAGTCCACGATCTAAGGATCTTGGGGTTTATGAAGCTATGTCGTAGGAGTATGGATGAGTCAACCGTTAATTTTTCGGGTGACCTTTGCATGTTTGGATGAATCAACCATATCCTATGTTTTTCCTTGTATTTTTCGGGTGAACCCCAACTTTGGATGTTTGGAATCAACCGGATCGTAGGGTTTTCTTTGTATTTTTTGGGTGAACCCCTGTATCGATTTCCGGTGAGCTCTGGTGCTCCCAAGCCTCCGGCTTCACGAAGAAGTTGGCCGAGGACCTGCGCGCGCTGAAGCCCACGAAGCTGCGGCCCGTGGTGTTCCACTGGAAGGACCAGAGCGCGGAGCTTGGAAGGTTTCGGCGATGGGGGGGGGGGGGGGTGTGGCAGGGAAGAGTATGTACAATGTGCCGCCGCGCGCCTTCAAGAGCAGAACGGCTCATTGTTGGGACTCTTTTGGTGGAATCCCAAGAGTAGAAAGGAATGTCTTGGCATGCCCCACCCTGAAAGAACCAGCTAGTTTGTAGTAATAGAAAAAAGGGTGAGGGGTGATGAAGACCAGATGAACATCCTCTCTTTGGTTGTGAGAATAAAAGCACACGGTATACCTTCGTGAAGTAGTATTAATGGAAACCAATAATGGTGTCCTCCTATCTATCACTTCCATATCTTTTCCAAATTAAACGTGTGCTAGCTCACCAAGATAGAGCATGGAAATGGAAAGAGGAAAATGTTAATCAAATGATTAAAGCCACAGTAACAGATAACAGAGTTAGAGAAGATCGAATGTCAGTGAGGAAGAAGTAAATAGTAAACAAATGCTGGTCAAATAAACAGAAAAGGAAAGAACAATCAGAGAGACATAAAAAAAGGGTCTGGAGACGTAGCCTGTCCGTGAGACGTCACTAAAGCAATAATAACAGTTAAGCGTCTCTTCATTCATCACTATATCTGGACAGGCAATATTCTGATGAGAAAACTATTAACTTCCTTCGGTCACTTCTAGCGATGAACATGGTTTTACTAGTGAAGATTGATTCAGTAGGATTTGATAAGTATTAGCTTGGGAGGCAAAAGGAAACCCATTAGAAAGAGAAGGTGAGAAATGGACCCCAATCGATACAAATTAGTTAACATTACTCATGAGATTCTAGTAAATAGCATTTCGTAAATAGTGTTCCGTCCTTCTCCAGCAACTTTGAACTATTAATATCCTTTTCATTCTCACCTAAAACTCAAGAATATTGCACATATCTAAGGATAAGATAGGAAGTGGGTGAGAGATTTTGCAAGGACATTCTAATAGAACAAAAGCAGAAAGAAGATACAAATAAATAAGCTCCATGAGTAAAGACCAACAGTCTCTTCAGAGTCAAGCAAACTATCTATGGTTATAATTTGCGTTTATGCTTCATCATGCACTAATATCTTCTCCAACATATTTGTGTAGATGGGATGAAGTGGTCATGGGGTGAATTTAAGGGCAATAATTACAGAATCTTTGTAATCTCATAGCTTACTGCGTTTTATTATCTTATTGCGTTTTCTATCATATCCATCATTGTCCACTCTAGGTTTTTCACTGTGTTGGAGAGGGTTCTTGATGGACAAGAATAATTTGTCTCTCAATAAACCGTTTCATTTATTAACATTCTTTATTACTTTCATGTTCTTGATTCTGTCATTTGCCTATTGGTTTATTTATTTAAGGCCTTTTTCGTAATTCTTACTAATCCTGATAGCCGCGAAAGACAGGAGAGCAGAAGGAGTGTTAGCCAGTTCCTCTTCTTCATATTTGTTGTTACCCCCCCGGGTTTTTTCCCCCATCCAGATGCCTCTAACGGTTACAATGCGAGAGAGAGAGAGAGAAAGAGAGATTGGGAAGATAGATAAACAAGTAGAAAGGTTGCAAAGTGAACAAGTACATGAGAATGCAACCAGCAGATGAGAGACTATGAGCCTATTCTAGGTAATGATTAACTTTCTGTTCCAACCATCGGGATTTTCTCTGCATCGCCAATTTATTCAACCTCACACCCAGAAGCATTTCTATACTTCTCAGATAGTACTGTAAATAGAAGACAACGAAGATAGACATTCAAGCAATAAATGGGATGGTAAACCGAAAGGCAATGATCTTAATAACGACATGTCCATCCACAAATGTGTCCTGGATGAAGTGGAAGAGATAGAAAGGGAAGGATACAAGCTCTTGGGACCACAAGCCAACCTCTCTTCCTCCGTGACTTGGACAAGGAAAGGACGTCAGCGATGAGAAGAACCCAGTCCTTACACCATCCTATGATCTAAAACTCTATTATTGTCCTTTCATTTCCAGAAGATTATTAGCAAAAGAGAGAGACCGCTAGCATTTGCTATTAAAAAGGTTTTAAGGATTCTGTAGTCAAATCTTTATGGGTTGAAGATGTTGGTGGGTGACATACATGGGAAAATCAGGATGCGATCGGAGGAAAAGAAAGAATCACGTTACTTCCGTTCACCATCTCCTATCTGCTCTTCTTCCTCTTCCCAAACATCACACGGCATAAGATTAACAGCAGCCTATGCTTGAGGAAGAAGTCAAGAGAGGCTTCTCACTTCCCATTTTCAATCTTCAATTTCATCAAAAGGAAAGAAAGAAGTGATAGAAAGACATGGTAAGTGCCCATCCAATTCTTTATCTTCAATTAGTATTGATGGGCGCTTACCTCCTTGCCAGACGCTCTACTTCTTCATTTCCAAAACATGGCAATGTACAAGACAAGGCGAGGAAAATGACAAGCGTTGGCTGGGCCGGGAAAGGAAAGGTCATCTTCTTCCATCTGTGTTTTACAGAAAGAAGCGGGTTGTGGAAAGTGGCTTTCTTTTTCTACAAATAAACCAAAAATAAATCCAATATCCCCTTCCTTCGTCCCACTTTTAGACTGTTCCATCGTGAGTCTTTCGTAGTGAGAGCACTCCAGAACGTAGTGGGGAAGGGAAAGGTAAAGATGGAACGGTTCATCTCCTTCCTATCTTCTCCCCACTAGCGATACAGTTGGAGAAGAAGGAACGGGGGGCTAGCTTCTCCCTCCTTCCTTCACCCCTCGATTTCTGGCATTCTTCAACGGTTGAAAAGGGAAACAGAAGAAGGGGGAAGGATGAAAGGTCCAAAAGATAGTAAAACACAAGCAAAATAATATGAGTAAGACCTACTCATAATCTTTTTGCCTTTCGGTGAGCCCCAGAGACGACCGGACAGCCAACAGCATTCACAAAGAAAGCTAGCGTAATGAATCTCAACGAGAGAAGAATAAAATAGAAAAGAACGAGGAATGTAAGTATGGTTTTAAGATTAGAAGCATGTATTAGCACGTAATAAATTAGATGGCTTCTGTAGGCACCACCCATAATTGTCTTTAGCCGTGTCATAACTGTCTCGCGCCCTTTTTATGTTTTTGAATTACGCTAGCTTGTATAAAACAGGATTTTGAAAAGAAAGGGAGGGTATTACGTTTTCTACCGTAATTATTACTGCCTGCAAATGCTTTCGTCACTTCTTGCCCACCCATACATGCAAATAAAGAATGAGGATGGATGGACAAGAGGAAACAGGCAATGATTTGGAAGAGGCCCCAAAGACAGGCTGGAAAGGGATAGTGAGGGAATCTTCAATCATCATATCCTCCAAGTCTCACGGACAGGCTATCTGGTTTATTCTGCGTGATGTCTGGGCGGAAGATTTTCTTAATCATTCTTTGTTCTTTCACACCTTTCCCTTTCCCTTACCTTCATCGCTTGGTCTAACCTGGTATGCGATAAAATCTCTGAGATACAAATGAATCCATCCCAACAATCCCAGCAGCCTTTCCATGTCTTTCTATTTGTACGGTTTTCTCCATCTCTTTCTCCATCAGGTATGTGTGGTATGAAAGTTATCCAAAAGAAGCGTGTTATAGAAGATGTCCTCTCTCCTTTACCTATCTTATGTTTATTTCTTTATCCCTGTCTTTTCCATCCTAGTTTATTGAGTTGATTGTAGGAAGAAATGGTCAGGGGAGAGAGTGAAAGATAAAGAAAGGAGTATGAATTCGAGATCCTAAAGAAAAACAAATACATGGAAATAACAGAAAAGAGAGATTCCAAATGAAAAGATAATATGCTTTCCTCCCCATTTCCTTACCAAACTTCAACCGATTCAAAATGAAACAAACTTGACCCAACAAAAAGCCGTTAAGGGAAGGACGGTGATCAAGTTTATCAAGTTTACAATGTTTACACCTTTACTTGTAATTTTTGTAATTCTGGACCGACTTTTTACAAACTAGCTTGTGCAATTTGCAACCCCCGAGCAATGTTTGTTCAAACCAGCTTGTAATTCTAAATCGGATGTTTGCTGACATTGAAACGTACTCTGGGGAATTTGCTTTCCGGGGAGATTTGGCTGGAGTTACATTACAAGTTACACACATTTTGCAGATTAGTTTCTGAACTAGGCCAAATTCCAACAAATATGGTTAACAATTAAGCATTTCATAAATGTCGCAAGTACATGTGTAAAAAGTGAAATTTCCCAGATTTTACAAACTAATTTGTAACATTTGTAAAATATCAAAAAATCTGGCCCAAAATTACAAATTTTACAAATTTTACAATTGGTTTTTAGAGTTTGTAAAATATGAAAAAACAAATTCTAGTCTGAGAAATTAGCTTCCAGGGAACTTGGTAGGAATTGCAATACAAATTTTACAAATTTTACAAATTTTATAATTTTATTGTAAAGTTTGTAAAATATCAAAAAAATCTGGCACAAAATCACAAGTTGTATAAATTAATTTGTAAGACTTGTAAAATAGCAAAAATCTGGCCCAAATTACAAATTTTTACAAATTTTACAATTCTAGTCTGAGAAATTAGCTTCCAGTGGAATTTGGTAGGAATGAAATTGCGAATATTACAAATTAATTTGTAAAATTTGTTAAGTAAAGAAAATATTTTCCGAAATTACAAATTTTACAAATTCTAGTTTGAGAAATTGGCTTCCAGGGGAATTTGGTAGGAATTAAATTGCAAATTTTTACAAATTTTATAAATTGATTTGTAAAATTTGTAAAATATCAAAAACATCTGGCCCAAAATTACAAATTTTACAATTTTTTCAAAATAATTTGTAAAATTTGTAAAATATCAAAAAAAACATTTGGCCCAACATTACAAATTTTTACAAATTTTACAAATTCGAGTCTGAGAAATTAGCGTCCAGGGGAATTTAGTAGGAATTGTAATTTTGGGCCACATTTTTTGTTTTCTTCAAATTTTACAAACTAATTTGTAAAGTTTGTAAAATTTGTAAAATTTGTAATTAAATTCCTACCAAATTCCACTGGAAGCTAATTTCTCAGACTCGAATTTGTAAAATTTGTGAAATTGGTAATTTTGGGCCAGATTTTTTGATTTTTGCAAATTTTACAAATTAATTTGTACAATTTGTAATTTTGGGCCAGATTTTTGTGATATTTTGCAAATTTTACAAATTAATTTTTAAAATTTGCCAAATTTGTCAAATTTGTAAAATTTGTAATTTAATTCCTACCAAATTCCCCTGGACGCTAATTTCTCAGACTAGAATTTGTAAAATTTGTAATTTTGGGCCAGATGGTTTTTATTTTATTTTACAAATTAATTTGTAAAATTTGTAATTTTGGGCCAGATTTTTTTTTATATTTTACAAATTTTACAACTTAATTTGTAAAAATTATAAAATTTGTAAAATTTGCAAAAAAATGTAATTTAATTCCTACCAAATTCCCCCGGAAGCTAATTTCTTAGACTCGAATTTGTAAATTTTGTAATTTTGGAAAATATGTTCTTTACTTAACAAATTTTACAAATTAATTTTTAATATTCGCAATTTCATTCCTACCAAATTCCACTGGAAGCCAATTTCTCAGACTAAGGTTTGCAATTTTTATGAAATCAATTCCTACAAGATCTGCCTGAAAGCCAGCCCTCAGTGTGATGTTGATGCCCAGACCTCTCCCCGGCACATTATACGTACTCTTCCCTCTTACGGGGGGTGGTGGGTGGGGGGTGGGTGATGTATATATAAATATCCATCCATGCTTTTTCTTTGTTTGGTTGTTTGACATCACCTTTTCTGCCAATTGAAAGTGGGCGTCCGGTTGGTAGGGTGATGGTTTAAGGGGAAATGTAGGGAACCTTGATGGGGACGAGGTTTGCTCGAAGAGGGAGGGAATGTTTATGCGGGCAAACACCTCTCATGTTTTGAAGGGGCAGGCTTGGGTCGCGGGGTGGGTGAGGGCTGGGTGGTGCCCGAAGCCGTTTAGTCACACAACAAGTCAGGACTCTGTATAGTGACATGCCCTGTATTCGAGTTGTTGGCAAGATGGCCTCAGGGCAAAACGAGACAATACCAACCAGGGTCCTTTTTTGACGTGCAGAAGCTTTGCGCCAACGTGAGGGAGATGCAACGTCTCGTTGGCTTGGCCAGATTCTGAGACAAGGCTATTCAAGTGTGTTTGGTCCCTTGCTGTAAGTAACCATGCGCTGCCGCAGAGGACCAGGTTTATGCAAACAAGCTTTCAAAATAGCTTATACTTGCCAGCTAGGTGAGTGCTTCCAGAAGGACGTTCGCAACACAAAACACTCTGTTGCTTCTCGACGGTGTCCCAATTAGCCCAAGAGGAGTTGAGACAAGTTCCGGAAGCAACAGACACTCGCCCGAGTTGCGTCACACTACTATGTATTCTGGCTATATGAAAGGGCAGAGCCCTCCCTTGCAGTGCCCGGCTTCAAGGTGGCAGCTTGAGGCATTGAGCACGTCATTTGTTGCGGTGGAAATGAATCCATGGAGCAAACAAAATCGTTCGCTCCGGGGAGTTCTGCTGTCTGGTCGCGCTTGTTTGAGCGGCTTGCGCGCCCGCGCGCCCGTGCACCTGAGGCAAGGATCAGACGAATGCCCCGAAGGACTACGATGAGACGCGTGGCTAGGTGCTGGCGCTTGTTCCCCTGAAGCGGTTCGCCGGACAACACAGCCACACCAAGAGGAACAATTTCTTTTTGGGTCGAAACCCCTGCCAGGGTTCCCCAGTCACAACTGATGTGTTTTTGTGCTGCACATGTTTTGGCGGGGGGGGGGCTGCCGGAACGTTTGGGTGCAAGAGTCGATTTTTAGGGGGGGGGGGCCGGTGAGGAGCGTCCCAGGAACGACTTGAAAAAACCCAGACAGCGGCCTCAAAAGGGCGCAAGCGTTTGGCAGTGGGTTCCACCAAGCCGCCTTTGCACGGGAGCTGCCTGAAAAGGTTGCGCAGTGGGGGGTTTCCCTTCCTTGGTAGGGCCATGCATGTTGTTTCCAATGTGGCCTTTTTTGGGACGAATGGGGTGGCTGAGAAATTGCTGAAGGACAAAGGGTCGGGCTGCGGAATAGCCAGATCGCATACTTGCCATCATGCTGAAGTGCGGAGCTAATGCCGCTAGCCCCGTTGGATACAGCTAGCCTCGCAACATCCATACGCAAAGCTATACACAGATACACCATATGGATATTTCACAATGTTCCCTTGTGGGTTCATTTGCATTGGTATCTTCATTTATTCTTGTATGACAACCTGAAATCATATATTTGCATACATATATTCATTATCTATCAACATATATCTATACATATACATGTATATATATATATATGTATACATATATATATATATATGTATGTATACATATGTAAATGTGTTGTTAATCACTGTGAATGGCACACACGTCTTTTGGGGCCCGGAAATGGGACCGTTCCCAAGATCCGAGGATCATCCAGCGCCTGCTGAGCGCCAGCCCCTCGGACTTGGAGGAGTTGGTGCGCGCCAACTGGACCCTTGACAGCACGGAACCGAAGGCCAGCGGTGCCTTGTGGGGGGGGGGAGGTGAGGGGGGGGGAGAGGGTGGGGGAGGTAGCGGCAAGCAAAATGGGTACGAAGTTTGGTTGGGGAGCCTTTGGAAGGAGTTTTATGTGGCTGAGTTTATGTCTTGCCAAGTGATCCGATGGGCCATGGAGAGGCCCAAATTCCGACAGCCAGCCTCACGTGTTTGAGGCCCCGTGTGGCCGAAGGGGTTCTTGATTGTCCGTGCGTAGTATCGACTGCTCCGCTGCTGGTTTTTTGCCCAATGGCAACCAACACGCGCATCGGGGGCACGGAACACATGTTTTTGAAACCGGTTGAGGGCTAGGTCCATGTCAGCAGGGCCGGTGCCAAGGAAGATGTTCGACAAGGCCTTCTACTTCCGGCTCTACAACCTCCGGGACCGACAGCCTCGGGCTCTTGAGGTTTGCCTTTGCTCGCAGAAGCCCATATTCACCGTAGGTCCTGTAGAGGCCCGTAGCTCATGGGGGCATCTTGATCGCAAAACGCCTTTGAAGCTGACTGAACGATGTTGAGAGGCCCTGCCTTTGCTGGTCATGTCCACGGAATCCTGTTGGGCATGGGGCTCCCGAAGCTGCGTGGTCAGAAAACCATGGCGCAGCAGAAGTATCACGGCTGGGTTGTGGAAAGCATTCCCAGAGAGCACAGTGGAGACAGAGCGCCTTTGATTTTCTTGTCGTGCGCCCTGGTGCGCCCACACTAACAATCTCCCCTTGTCTTTGCTGCCCAGTGCTGTGGCAAGCAAATGGACGGTTCTCTGTCGCCATGCAGAGGCTCGGGGGGAAGTCGGCGCCAGGAAGATTGCGAAGACCCGCTGCTGAAGCAGAAGATGGCCAACCTGGAGACCTACACGCTGGCCGCCCGGCGGATGTCAGCTGGTGAAGTCAGACATGTCCTACAGGGGCAGAAGCGGGGATTCAGCGGCCGACTGGGGCTTCTGGGGGTCCAAGTGCAAACATCACATGTGTTTGCATTCAGAAGTTATATGCATACTGCAGACTGCATGTATACACCTGCAGTCTACTGCGCTATCATGCCAATTTAGACACGAGGCCGGAACATTGTTCACGCAGTAGAAGCAACGGAATGATGGATCTTGCACGTCTCAAGGAATGAGCTGCAAGCTCACTGTTCCCCAATGGCTTTGTCCCTACATGAGGACCCCCCCCCCCCCCCGCCCCCAATGGGTCGGCCTTCCCCATCAACAAACATCCTGCACGAAACGCACCCAATGTCTTCAGTAGCGCTGAGGACTTGCTCCAGAAGGCGCAGGAGACTACCAGCGCCTTCGCTGCAAGCGGATTTGGCCCAAAATCTTCCGAAAGAGGTAAGACGGCTGGAGACCAACCCAGCTTCAATTGGGGGGGTGGCATGAGCTCAAGGGCCAGCCTGGCGTTGATGTTTGTGGCGGAGGCCGGCCCCATTGAAATTGGGTGATACTTTGTAGCCGTCCAGCACTTGTCGCTGGAAGGTCATCATCTCACCGGATGCTTGATGTGTGGCATCCTGTGGGCTGACGACTTTCAGCGCGACAGCGCGCGCCAATCTGAACAAATGCCAACTCCTGGGTTTGTTGTGATGAGCACTTCACGTCCAGCCTTGGTCGGCTTGATAGCCTAACTTTCTGGCAGACATGCCAGGAGCCTTCACGAACAAAGCAGAAAAGGCCTTGCCGTTTTGGGATGTCCTACTTGCGCAGGGCGGACCCAATCCGGACTTTTTTGGCAGTCTCAAGCGACAAGCCACATGACTATGACAACAAGAAGTCTGCAGCAACACTTACTTGCGCTTGCTACGCTAAAATAGATCAAGACCACCCTTCCGACCCACCACTCTCAACCACAAAGCCAAGTGCGGCCTTTCAACAAAGCCAAATGCGGCCTTTCCAAATTGGATTTCAGCCAGTTTCAGCCAGTTTAGCTCCCCCCACCACTCTCATGGATCCGCACCCTGGCTTTCCAAGCGGAGGGTTGGGCACTCGGCGGGCGGCGCTCAGGGAAGAAGCTGCCGGAGCACCAGGCGGACGCGCAGGCCATCCTTAACTCGATGCTGGAGGCGTCGGAGTTGGTTGGGAGGTCGTTGTTTTTTGGTTTTCCTCCTTTTTTTCTCTCTTTTTCAGGCGACTCAGAACGTACTTTTTGTTTTTTTAAATAGGGCCATTAAACCCAGGGGGTTTTATTTACCTTCATCGTTTTTGAGAAGCTTCCCTGTTTTTGAGAACGCCCATTGGCTGCCCATTAGGTCACCCAAGAGGTAAAATTTAAAAATCCTGCTTGAACAGCCTTGCATGAATTGCTTCCCCTGATAGGCTTACATTTGCCTCTCAGATGTCCAGCCAACCAATCCATGGATCCGACGCGGGGCCGACGCAGCACTTTCGCCATCAGGCGGATCAATCGACTCTGCTTTGGCCGCCGCCGGCGGAAGCTTACGGGCGTCTCGCTGAGGCTCGCGAGCGCGGTGCGGGCTCGGAGCCCGCCTCGGTTGATGCTTGATGAATGGAAAAGTTGATTTCGAATTGTCAAGTTCCCGGATGGATGGATGAATGATGGATAAGACATGTCGAAAGATTTCACTGGATTCGCTACCTTGGACGTCAGCAAGTGCTTCTTTTGCACGGCGTGAGCCGCCTTTTCCCTGGAGAGTTGCAAGACTGGTGTTGTGCTGTGGCCATTGTGCGACATGCATTCAAAGTTTGCACAGGGGGACCGTTTTTGGGCAAGGCACAAGTTGGACTAGACTGGTGGGAAACAAACCGCTGTCTCAAGGCTGAACCCCCCTGACCTTAAGGCTCCGGCTGCTTGTAGCCACCTTTGCCGGGCAATGTTGGTTAGTGCATTGCTCGGCTTGATGTTTGTTGCCGGAATATTCTTGTTGTATGTGTATTCACGAAAAGTCTTCCCAGCAATGCAGCCGTCACCCCAGGAAAGCCATTTGTTGCTTGTGGCTTGAGCTTGCCCTTTGGCGATCGTTGGTTGCTTTGCTGTCCTGTAAGCCCGGGCCAGGCAAGTCTTAAGCCACACGCCCAGTTGGAGCACTGCGTCAATGCCCCTGCCGCACAGGAGATCACGAAGCGCTCCGTGCGGAATAAGTACGAGGACGGCTGGTACGAAGCCGCGCCGCGGCGGTCTGTGTTGATTTGAGCTGGGTGAGTGTGGAGTTCGTTTTTTTTTTTTTTCCCCAGATAGCTGAAAGCTATAGGGGTTCTAACTTCTAATAAAGAGGGGGAAGTGATTTGCGAGATTGATGGGCTGGTGCTAAGGGGCGTGCAGTTTGGGGTGCTGGTTTTTGCGGCTTGGGGTGCTGTTTGAGGTGCTGATGGCAGTGCGGGCGCATCTTTTCAAGATTGACGGTAGGGTGCTAGGGGGCATGCAGTTTGGGGGTGCTGGTGCAGGTGCTGTTTTGGGGGTGACGGTGCACGGCGTGTTTTTGCATCTTGACGGTAGGGTGCACGGGGGCATGCAGTTTGGGGTGCTGGTGATGGTGGTGTTTTGGGATGCTGTTTGGGGAGCTGTTTGAGGTGGTGGTGCGGGCGCAATTTGCGATATTGACGCCCGGGTGCTATCGGGCATGCAGGTGACGGTGCAGGCACATTTTTGCATCTTGACGGTAGGGTGCAAGGGGGCACGCAGCTTTGGTTGCTGGTGCAGGTGGCGTTTTGGGATGCTGTCTGGGGTGCGGCTGGGTGGTGTTTGGGGTGCTCTTAGGGTGACGGTGCAGGCGCATTTTTGCGAGATTGACGGCAGGGTGCAGGGGGCATGCAGTTTGGGGTGCTGCTGCAGGTGCTGTTTTGGGATGCTGTTTGGGGTGCTGTTGGAGGTGCTAGTGATTGCGCGGGTGCTCGAGGCCGGGTGCTGTTTGGGACGCTCTTCGGGGGGGTGCTGTTGGAGGTGCTAGTGATTGCGCGGGTGCTCGAGGCCGGGTGCTGTTTGGGACGCTCTTCGGGGGGGTGCTGTTGGAGGTGCTGGTGTGCAATCATTGCTATCTGGGGTCTATGCTGGTGTATTTTTTTATTTTTTTTTTCTGGGCCATGATTTTGGTGCTGGGCTAGCTTTGAAGAGGTGCGAGATGCCAATCCCGAAAGGCGAAAAGGCAGACCAGACGGTTGGCAAAGTGGCCGTCTTTGGCCCGTTTGGCGATCTCTCTACGCTGCTCTGTAGTGTGGTGGGGAGAGGCGCAAAGAGGAGAAGCCTGCCAAGGGTTGTCTCTGTTTGGGGAAAGGCTTCAACTGCTGCTTGCATTTTTTTGCAGCATTGCGCCTTGGTCAGGGGCCAATAAACCCATGGCCATGGCGATCCATCCCGATGTAAAGAAAGACCAGAAGAATCTGGCATAATCTGACAGGACTTCTTCCACTAACCAAGCGGAGACATGCCGCGACAGCAGGCTAAGTAGTAGAATGCAATAACGTGGGGCAACATCCTTCAGTTGGGATGGATGAAGCGCCACGAAAGATGGGGACCCAGCACCAAACCCAACTTCTGCAAGATTTTGTCAATCCACATGCCACCTACCACCTACCACCTACCACTTGCCACCTACCACCCACCACAGTAGGGGGATGCTTCAGCCATCTCCCGCCCGAGGTGCTGGAAGTCTGCGAGCGCTTCGGGGAGAAGATGCAGGCGCTTCGGGCAGTGGAGACCCTGAAATTCACCCCACGCGGTGACGCGGGACGTGAGTGCTGGCGTGATGGGGGCAAGCGCGCACAGCGCAAATATGCTGCAATGCGATGCAACATGTCATGATGCAATGTCTGCGATGTAGTGCTTTGTGATGGCAGCTCACGGCAAGAAGGGATCCCCCTACCATTCAGGATTCTTTGTACACGAGAACCGTCGTGAGCACTGCTTCATGCGGCTCGACACATCGGTGCGGTTTGTTTTAGGCCCCGCTCCAACCCTTGGCCGCGCGATCGTGTGTCATACTCCCCTGAAAATCAAGATGGAACCTAATAACAACTTCATGGTTGAAGGCAGAAGGAATCTCGTTTTGGCGGACTCCTGTTTTGGTTCCGTGTCAATTCGCAAGGGTGCACTGTATGCCCCCCACTCTCCAGCCCCTGTTGCTAGGCGAATGCTTGCGCAATGCCAAAGCGCACTAAAGTGAGTGTTTTTCCTTCTTTTTTTAGATGTTTCGTGTGCACTTGGGTAAGATGTTACCTGAAGCCGCAAGTAGCCGATTGGGCGACCTGAATGTTCTGTTGGTCGGTGTCTTCCTCAGCTTGAATTGGCGGTTTGGGGATTCGGTTGAATCCAAAAGGGCAGGAGCCCGACCCCCTCAACGTCCAAAGCACCAAACCAAACCACCAATTAGGGAGAAGGTGGAACTTCCCATTCGGGAGAGTCGGGCCAGGTGAAGAATGAGAAGCAGCTGGCGGGCATGGCACAGATCTCCATGCAGCGGCTTGTGACCGAGTGGCTGCGTCACGACAGCCTTTGGGAGGCACCCCGCCGCTGACGGGGTGCTGGGGGCAGGGCGTGGAGGGCGCCTCAGACATCTGCGAGGGGTGCGGTAGGTAGGGAATGACTTTGTGAGTCCGGCCGGGTGTTGGGAATGAACCGGTTCCCAAGCAGATTTGGAGGCCGTGTTGTAGTGTTGGGGATTCCCGAAAGAAAGTCATATGATATGGGATGGGTTTATCTTGGGGTGCCGACTCATTCCCTGCCTATCGAGCAAGTTGCGGGAGGGCATCAACGACATTGCGCTTTTGCATCAGATGCCGCTTTTGCGCAGCTTAGGTTTGGCAATGCACACGTGCCCGGTTTGTTTTTGTAAAGGTGTCGTACGTAGGGATGGTCCTCAACCTCCTGGGAGTAAGTATGGTGTCACGATCGCGCACGCGTGGATCAGGAGATGTTTGCCATGCTGCGCTTCCATGGTTGAAAGTGGTGAAGGGGCCTCTGCTGCTCAGCAGGTCCACGAGGATACAACTTATTCACTCAACTCGTTGGCATGCTCGAAGCACTTAGATGGGACTCAACACGGCAACTGACCGCACAATCCGGACTGGTCAGCCGAACTGTGGCTGCGACAAAAAAATAAGCTCAGGTGATATCCCCAACAGCATGCGGTGCTCTTTTTAGTGCTCGCACCACCCAGCAGCCCTCACAGAACCTCGTGGAACCCTGGTGGAACCCTGGTGGAACCCTGGTGGAACCCCCTCGTGGAACCCCCTCGTGGAACCCCCTCGTGGAACCTTACCTCAGGGCTGCCCCGGACCACCCCGGAGCCTATCTGGGCTGAGATAGGCTGAGACCCCTAAGCTTTCAGCTGGGGAAAAAACCGAAGGACGGCCATTCCAACGAGCCAAAGAGCAGCTGAGCGGATTGGAGAGGGCTGCCGGCCGAATGTTCGGGGCCTCGCGAGCCTCGCGAGCGCGCAGGAGACGGCCGAAGGCCGGTTCCTCTATCGGCTCATGAACATCGCCCACGAGCAGTGGGCGGAGCAGCAGCTCGGTTTCATAAGCCCGTGTTGTTATTGTATTTTATTGTTGATTCGTTTTCATTTGTCACAGGTGTGCTTGTAGGTCAGCTTGATTGGGCTTCGGCACTGCGTTCAGTCCAGTTTGGTTCTTATCATTTATGAGTGCCACCCAATTTTGATTCGGGACCCCTTGGGGAATATCTTTTGGCTGGGGATTTATAATTTGCAAGTTTGGCGGGGAGGGTGTGGTGGGGTGTTGGTCCCAAAAAGCCAGTTGGGCCTGATCTTTGCTGACCCGGTGAGGGTAGGGTGCTTCTTGGTTGTTCCCCTGCTAAGCAGGGCAAACATGTTCAGATGCTAGCAAGCGTTCGCCCATCTGAAGTAAGGGACCTTCACCATAGGTGAACTTGTGTACCCGTTTTGGGAGGGTATCCCCCCAGTGAAGCCCATAGCCTTCTGGTTGTTTCTCGTGGAAGCTGCCTTGAGGCTGTTCTTCGAGCAGGACCCACTGGACACAGTGAAGCTACGGGAGGAGATCAAGCCGCTCGGCCCAAAGAAAACTTGCGGCCGAGTGGATGAATCAACACTGAGGGAGGGAAGGTATCCCCTGCAGATTGTCATGGAACCAAGCAAAACGTCCTGTCTGGAATCACATGTGGAACCAGGAAAAAAGGAAAATTGTTTTTTCAAGTGGATTTGTGGGGCGGCAGGAGCCAAACTATTTTTTTTGGAAAGATCAGCGGACAGGGGAACTTTTCCCCCTTCAGGTCAAGTGGGGGGGGAGTTTTCTGGCACCGGGACGTTGAATAGATCACCCTATGAACTGCCATTTGTTTGGCTGGTGCCCTTTTGTTTTTTCCAATTGACCTTCTCTTGGCTTCCACCGCGTGACTATCCGTGAAATCACAATGTGTTTCCCCACCAGAACTGGCAGGACATGTTTGGAGTCGGCTGATGCGCGTTTTCGCGTTGCCCAAGCTCAATGAACTGAAGCTATCGGTTGACATGTCCTTCAGATGGCCTCTCCCAGTGTCCTCATGAACCAGGCGAAGTCGCTTCACATCTTCGGGGACCCTTTTACCTCAGGCGGGTGAAACGTCCAGGTTTTCTTCTTTCGCTCGCCCAAGGATCATCAGCGAGACGCGGGCCGGGGGCTCGGCTGGGCTTTGGGGCGTGCCGTGCATCGGTGCATGGCGCCCAAATGGGGCGTTGGCCCCATGATCTCAGGTACATGTTTTTCTTCTTTTCTTTTTTTTTTTGGTGGGAAATAGTGGAACTCGTTTAGATGGGTTTCGTTTCCATGGACCAGGGCCATCTAGCTGTCCAAAAGGTCACCTGTGTCCAATGTCATTCCAAAGAGGTGGACCCCGACTGGTTTCACGCATGCAGCTTCCCTTCAGCTCCCAAACTGGGAATGTTGATGCAAGGTGATTGGCTTGCCCATGGGCAGCAAGCTCCAAATTTATGTGGCAAAGTACCTGCAGGCTGGAGCCGACAGTTGCATTCAGGTGTGTGTGTGAGTATATGTGTGTGTGTGTGTGGGTGTGTGGGTGTTTGTGTTTTTTGAGGGTGCCTTTTTTCAGGTTGATTTGAATCGAAGCCAACAGGACCACCATTTTGAGGACTCGCTATTTGGATACATACTTTTTGGACCACCAACCAGCATCAGCATTTTGAGAACAGACACCATATGTTGAGGTTTAATTTGGGCAATGCGCCCACTTCTGCCTTAAAGCCTTATGCAACCTGACATGCTTTGGACCAAGCAAATTTGTATAGCTAAGGCCAGGTATGGTTCTATCGACCATTCAACTCGTTTTGGGCCCAGCTGGGTTGCAGCATGCAAACAACGCTTCAGGAGAACTTGTGTTTGAGTTGGGACTTTGAACTTTACCATGACTTGCAATTGTGAATTAATTTCAAGGTAGGCCTTATTTCTGACAAAACTCACCGCAATAATTTGCCTTCGACGGGGGGAGGAAGCCATTGGGCAACTGCCCGGAGCTTTCGACACGCTTCACACATGTGGCCCCAGGGTCTCCTGGAGTTCATTGACAAGATGCTCAGCGCACCACGGGACCACGCGCTTTCTTTGTTGGGCTTTCAGCTTGGCGCACGTTGGGGGCTTCAGTTTTGGCCACGTTTGGTTCGGCAGGTGGGCAGTAGGGAGACCGGTGGTTTTCATAGAGTTGGACCTCTCACCGGGAATTCCTTTTCGGCATTTGGCCGGTGTTCAGTGTGCCTGCGGTTTGGGAGCAGTGTGCGAAAAGTTGCTAAAGACCTTACTGGAGACGCCGGAGCTCAGGAAAGACAGTCTCCTTGCAGCGATGAAGGAGAAGGCGAGGGCGAAGATGGTGAGGGGAGGTTCTTGCCTTGTCCTTGCCTGTGGGCAACATTTGAGTCCTCATGCACTTTCTTGGCCGTGCCTTCTCAGTTTGCTTTCTTGGCGGTGTCTCAGTTGCTTGCTAAAGCTCAGCTGTGCCGAACCTGTTCGCCCCTCAAGCCCGCATGTTGATTCTGGACCTTGGGAAGCGAGACTTGAACGGCATGCCCGGCACTTGGGCCTCCGGTTCAAAGAGAAACCATCGTCTGAATTTCCTGGTGCGCTCGGTGCTTGTTTCCTGGTTTCTTTGCATATTTTCGGCTCATGAATGTGACGACAATGGCAAACAATCGGCTCATACTCAAAAACGGGGCGGACCGATGTGGACAAGAGGGTCCAACAGGGCCTGCTCAGCATACCAGGCCGCCTGAGACAACGACGCTCTCTGGCCGCTCTTGGCCGGCCATCCTTGGCCGCGCAGATAATGAGCGGATGGCGCCTGCGGAGCGGGCCGGCGGCCGGGCCAAACCTGGGTGGTAACCAAATCTTTGTTCCACTCCCTCTTGATCTGACGTGAGTCACATATCTGCAACGAGCAGGAAAGGCTGCTGCTGGAACTGCCCGAAAAGCTTGTAAGCACAACCTCGGAAAGCTGCGGGATTTGTGTTGTGTTAGGTACCAAATGATACCGCGGCAGTATCTGCAAGCCTGCCTATAAGATAATTACATTTCTGATAGGCTACCCAGCTTTCAACCAAATCCTCCCATTTCTCCGCGGCCAGTTCTGTCCCATACAGCAGGTCTCACAAGAGATAGGCTTTTTGTTGACTGTACTTCTTTTGCCAGGGGTATGCTTACGTTGGATTACTCCTTTTGCAATACTCCTTTTGCAACTTGTTTTAACATTTAGGTATCATTGCCCCCATGACGCGCTTTTAACTAACTTTGCCTCCGCATTTGTTTGACCCGAAACGGCTAAGCTCCAGCATCTTAGTGCTCTTCACAGCAGCCATTTCTGGACAGCATGACGTTAACTGCGGATCAATCAGGCAACACCATACTGGTCAATCCTAGCTAGGGTGGTTCCCCGTTGGCTGAGGGGTTTCATTGATTTTTGACGGATTCTTCTGATAAGTGTGTTGCAGTCCCCGCTATTCGGCCGGGCGCGCTTTGTCAGGTGCCGCCGGTGTTTTTTTCGAGCGAGTTTGTGCGCTGCTCGGGTCAGCTCGCAAGTTTCACACCCGACCCTTCCCAGTTGTTGCCCATGAGAATCCTCAGCCTTAGCCGTAATTTTGGTTTGACAGTGACGGGCCTGACCTGCAGCCAGAGGTTTCCCCAGATTTCAGTCCATGTCACGTCCAGTGCAGCCGCGATTTTGCCCGACATCGACCGGCGCAGTGTGGCATGAAGGGTGCGGAGGTGGCAGAAGCCTTCGGTAGTGTTTGTGGCACGCGCATTCTCCAAGTTCGTTGTGTCTAGTATTTCCTGATCGGATGACCCGCTTTTCTTGAGACCTGACAGAGATCTCCCCGAGTGGCCAAAGGCGCCCGGCCTTCGCACCGTTGCGAGCGCGAGCTCGTGTCAGCGCAGCCAAGCAGCCAAGTCAATCACGCGGAGGAAGGACAGCGCGAGGGCACTTTCTACCAGTGGGTGGTGTTGGTCGTAGTTCGGGGTTTTGGGGGAAGTGTGAGCCCTTTTTTAAGCAGGGCTTGCCTCTTTTTCCCCGCCTGAGCAATGAAGCAGAGATCTGCAGTTGTGGTTGCAGGTAACATGTCAACCCGACCGGGTTGCCCCACTTAGGGCCGCTCTCTGCGATACCAAGGGTGAGAAAGTAGACATGGGAATGACCCATGTGGGTGTGTCTTTTGTTATACAGAGGAAAGACAAATGGGCAAGCAAGGAGCAACCGGGGATTCAACAATCAAACCAGGAACCCAACAAGGGAAGCCAAGCAAGCCGCGCCACCCATGGTGGGCGATTTTCCAAAGAGCCTCGGGACGTGCGCGGGAAAGCGTCGCGGCCAGGTGCGGGCGCCCGGGCCTGGAGTCCATGATGGACATCTTCGAGCGCACGCTGCGGCGCTGGCAGCGCCTCACGCCGGAGGCGCCGGGCGATTCGGTCGGTGTGTTTGGCTGGCTGGTGGCTTGCCTGGCTTTTCTTGCTGGGCCACCCGGCGGCACCGCACCTTTGTCTTTTTGTTGGCTTTTAAAATCATTCAATTGATAGGCAAACACGGGGTCTGGGCTATATTCATCAGCCGCAACTCGGCTACTAAGCCTGGCTAGCTTCTGCTTGCCTCTTTAACGTGACCAGGGGCCACGATGGATGGAAGATCCTTGCCAAGTTTGACACGAGTTTGCCTTGGTAGATATTGGTAGATGAACTTGCAAAAGTACTTTCGTTAGACAGATGGGGATACGGCAACTATGAAGTAGAAACGGGTACGTTCTGTGAAGTGCTTGTGCAATACGGCCCAGATGGCCTTGTACGCAAAGTTCGCGTGGCTGCGTGCTACAGTGAAACAGGCTAGTTCTGAACTGTGGAATGCTCGCGGGCGCGGGCATTCAGTCCATACCCCCGCCAGTGGGGGTGTAAGGTACTGAGATGTGAGCCAAGCTTGTTATTTGCTTGGGCTTTGACTGCGCGGGTGCGCCGAATGAATGGAAACCTTAGGTGATATCCAGTGTCCGCTGATGGCCACTTCCATGCATTGCGACCTGTGTTTGCCCTGGAGTTGCCCTGAAGCTGAGTTGGCCCAAGGAGCAGGCCTCAGATCCCTTCGCCAACTGCCTGCTTGGACCCTTCGAGCAGGACACCGGCAACTTGACTGCAGACGGCTCACCGTCGATATGCTTCAGGTTAGGCTTTGGAAAGGCCTAGTCAACCTCAAAACTCCAGCCACCAGAGAGGCTTGCTGCTGGGAGGATTGCGCAACCTGGAAACTCGAGCTCGAAACTTGAAGAGGGCTGAGCTATGTCATGCAGCAAGGACTCAGCAGAGCAACCAAGGTAAGCAACCATGTTTGTTTGTTCGTTTGTGCACACACGCTCTATGCGTGTTTGCATGCCTGCGCGCGCGCGTGTGTGTGTGTGCCTTTGTGTCTCCATGTTTGTGTGTCTTTGTGTGTTCTCAGCTCGCGACCTAGGCGCTCATTTTTGCCCACTGCGATGGCCAAAATTGCTTCTGATGCCAAAGCGGCCAAAGTGTGTTACGCTTGGCTTCAGCACAGATTGAGGCACCCGTCGGACTTTGCCCTGGGCTTGGTCAAGTTGCGAAGCCCATCGCTCCTATTCTTTGAAGATTTTGGTGACATGTTAGATCTGTCGTGGGCTCACGTCTTCCGGGATGCCTTGCATTGGACATGTTTTTGTGTCCAAGGCGGCGGCAAGACCTCCTGCTTCTACTACGACTTGGAGCTTCCCGGCAGCATCCCAAGCCGTGGCGATGGGAATGTATGGCCTTGGCTGCTTGCTTCCAGTAGCACAACTGCCAGCTGCTGGGAATGCATCCTCTAACCCGGGATGGTGGCTGTTTTGGAGCGTCGAAATTCTTATGGCTTTGGGCGACCATTGCTCCTCCCTCCTTTTCGTTTTTTCCATTCAACAAACACAGATGCCCCGGGGGGCGGGGGCAGCTGGGCAGAGGTTGGATCTGAGGAATGAGCGGACCGTCTTCAGCGAGACGACCCAGGGCTTGCTGGTCCTCTCGCTGCCGGCACTGGTGGAGCTCATGAAGGACTGCGAGATGCAGGCGGGGCGGTCGTGGCAGCGGGGCGGTCGTTGAGGCTGGGAAGGCGCGCATTTTGGCCATGCTTCCCCCAAGCGAATCTTTTTTCTTTCTTTTTTTCCGGAATTGGGTCTGACACCACAACTCCGCGGAGAAGCCGTGTGGCGTCGCGAGCATCAGGGCTCGTCATGCTTCGCATGATTGAGGCTCTGACTAGCTTGCTTCAGGGTTGGACAGCGGCACATGGCCAGACATTCGCGAGCTTTTGGGCTGGCTTCGCCGCTTGGCACTTCACTTGATGTAGGCCGAAAACCTCGTGGAGCTGCGAATCTTGCGGGACCTCACGGTGGCGAGAAAGAACCAGGAGGCGCGCGCTCTCAATCAGTCAAAACGACCGATTGAGGACAGGCAAGACGAACTCTTGGCTGCACGTTGTTCGTTTCTTTGTTTCTCTCCTTTTTTTGTGGGGGGTGACTGCTCCCGGCATGATGGAGCCCTATCGAGGCTGCGAGCAACTGATACCAAACAGCCGAACAGTTCAACAACAAGCAGAAGCTGGAAAAAGGAGATCCCTCAATAGGCTCAGTTCTCAGCTTCGCAGCTCTACCCGTGGAAAAGACGCACCGGCACACCGCTGGCGCCAGGTGCGTGCACGCGTTCGGGCCGCGCGGCCGCGGAGTTTGCGCCAGCGGGTGCAGACGCGGCTTAAGGCAGCTCGGCCCGGCACTGGCAACTGGAAGCGTCTGACTCATGTAGCGCTGGACCTCTTACGCAAGCATGTACAGTCAGAACCTTGATTTTTTGAGTGAGACTGGAGTAATCAAGCTTCCAACTCCCTCACTTTGGTCTGTAGGAGGACTCCACGCGTTTTGGCACCAACCTGGTGGGCCTCTTCAACCAGCCGCTTGGCAGTGGGCTGCAGGAAACAAGCTGAACTTGAATCTCCACATGGGTTGGCTCAATCAGTTGAAGCAATCCAAAGGTACACGCCGAAGACAAGACACATCGACTGCTGTAATGCGTTTGAGGGAACTATTTTACTTATTGTGATGTGTTGTGTGGACATTTTGGGCTATGCCAAGCCGCAAGTGGGCCAGCTTGTTCCCTTCTTACCACATTTGGGGGGGTCAACCTTCGTGCAAACATGGGAACTGACAGAACGCTTTGGTCCTATACATGCGGCCACGTCCGGATTTGGACCATCCGGAGGGGCCACTTTGAGCCCGGCACATCGGGCTCTGACTTTGTGGCATGCATCCCGCCACTGATCTCAAGCTGACAGGAGCAGCCCTCAAAAGCGGCAACCCTTTGCGTTTGAACACAATATTTTCTGGCGCATGTCGGCGCTTGTGCCATATATCTGCCACATATGTGCCATGTATGTGCCACATATGTGCCATGTATGTGCCATTTTGTGGGTGGACGAAATCCTGCACCACCTAACACATCCTGGAATGATGATTCCGGGCCCATGTAAATACCGACGAACAATGGTTTCAAGCATGGTTTCAAAGTGCTAACGGATCTTTCTCCATCCACAGGAGCCTAAGAGCTTCCGAGTTCACTGTTGGGGTTGGATGGTTCAGGAAGCGGCCGGCGAAGCATGGCCACAGCTGGGCGCCGTTACCAGAGGGCGGGGATTCCTCCGGCGGTCGAGCCGGCGGCGTTTTTATGGCTGGTGCTTGGAGGGAATGTGGGAATGACCTTGTTGTGGCCTCTAAGGGGATTTTTGGGTTCATTCCCGCATTCCAGCAAGTTTTCGGTTTTCCTCAAAGGTTGGTAAGCTTTAGGCTGACAGAAAGGGTGGAAAGGCACATTTTCAGCTGCCCTGGAGAATCCCGAAGAAACAGCTCATTGCTTGCTCTCAACCAATTTCTGATCGAACATGTTATATGTTACGCGGCGTGGAGCCAGGGAAGCCCTTTTAGAGGATGTTCTTCGCACCCTCTCGCGGGCACGGCTGCTGGTGTTGTGGCGAAATCTGTGCAAATGGGCACGGAACGGAACGGTTAAAACTCTCTTGGCCCTGCAGGGCCCAAACGTGTCCAAACTTGTTGCGGGAGTTGCCTTCCGAGCTTTACCGGCAAACAATGCAAGCCAGCCAGCAAGCTTGCCGCCGTTGCTATTCTTGGCAGGGCATGGTATTTCCCTGCAGTGCAACGCGACCGGTCTCGAAATCCGGCCGCAGGCGACGCTGACGAGCCGCAGTTTGCCAGGGCCTCTTCTGTGGATAGCCAGGACCCGAAGTTCGACGGATGTGTCAGTGCACAAGCACCCGGGTGAGAGCTGCTGGGATTGTTGAGTTGGGTGATAGTGCTGGGCCCTTCAGCATGTCTGCCCTAGACTTGCCATGGGGCCGCAAAGTTCCGCTGATGTTCAAGTAGAGGGCTAGACAACCGAGGGCAGGTGAAGGTAGGGTAGAGTTAGAATACATCTTGAATGAAACATGGAAACGCATAGCACACCACGCATGTCCAACCTATGGCATGACCTAACTCCAACATTGTAACCCAAAGTAACCCAGTTTAACTCATTCTAACCCAATGCAACCCTTTGTAACCCGTGGAGTTGCCCATGGCAACATGCATTGTGGGTGTCTCAGATGTAGGGACTCCGGCAGGTGGCGCGTTGCCTTTTCACTTCTCCTTGTGAAAGCGTGCAAAGTGGAGGTGTCCCCAGGTTTAGGCATACCCTTCCTCTCACTCGAAAGGAATTGTGGGCGGGTAGCTGGTTTGATTCCTCTTGCAGAGGCCATGTCTACGTCAGGTGTCTCAATAGGCGGTGTATTTGTTGCAGGTACCCTTTTCAGGTTGGTTCAAAACAGGATCCCGCATGTTTGGGAGCCCGCGAGGATCTCACGCTGAGGGCGGTGGCAGGGAAGCACGCTGCGGACTTCGTGCCGGAGCGCTTGCCCTGGCAGAACCTTGGCAAGGATCGAAGTGTTGGGCTAAATGCGCCACGGGTAAAATCCGTTTTTTTAGTTTGCAAGCAGCTTCTCCGCCTCAAAAATCCACTGGCAAAATAATCAGTTGTTTTTTTAGTCCTGGTTTCCATCTACCAGGGTTCCATCTTCGGGTTACCCTATTTTTTGACGGCTGTTGAAAGGCAATGCTAAAACTTGGGTGGGGTCCCCTTGGTGGCTTCCCAAAAACGATTCCCAGATCCTTCAAGAACTTGATCGTCCAGGTACCTCCTTCTGCGATGTGTTCGGGCTTTTTTGGCGCGCTTTGGCTTTTCTCTCCAGGATGGGGCTTTTTCCCTTTTTATTTTGCCAGTGGATTCTTGAGGCGGGTTCTCACCAAGAAGCTGCTTGCAACAAAGCAATGACCGGGCCCTGAGCTGATCGCAAGCCCGAGGCCAATTCCAGCTCTCTAGCTCGCTGCTTTTCTTGGGTTGTGAGGTTGAGGAACCAAAAACGACTCACGCTTGTGCGTCGATGGCAGCACATTCCAGCATGGGAAGCTTGGTCAACCAACCGGTGTTGATCAACATGCGATTCATCAGCCTGCGTTTCGAAGCCGGCAAAGTGTTGGTCTCCCCGCGTTTTTTTTTTGGAGGGGGTGGGGGGGGGGGGTGGCAGACACGAGGGCCGCAGCTTTCTTTTGGCTTTTGGTGGCAAGCTGCCTGTTTGCAGTCATGGATGTATGCTGAGGATCCTTTGCCGGCTCACCCGCATGTGCCAGCTCACCTGGTTCATGCCGCTCGGCGAAAGAAACCCAAAGCCGGAAAAGAAAAAAACGGAAGAGGCATATTGCCTAGCAAGAGCCCAACAGCCTCTTGCTTTAAACCAGCGGGCCAATGAAAAAAGAAGATGCCGCGAACCGCTTCTGATTTCTGCGGCACCCGGATTATTTCAAAGTTGACACTAACTGTGGTTACGTGTCTTTTGTTCCCTTCCTCCTCAGTAATTACAAATATGGAGCTTGTGGACCCTGGGGGCACGAACCTCCCACAAAGTACACCCTCTCGGATTCTTGATTCAACGCTTCACAGCTGAAGCCGGCAGTTGTGATCCAATCACCTGTCACTTTTGGATTTCCTTTGAAGAACCATCAGGTGTGGCTTGATGACGCTGCTCAAGGAGCTGGGCATGTACCAGGCCCATGGGTAGTTCCGTCCCCCTTTGGGCAAGTCAGATTCACTTTGCACCTTGCACATGACCCCATCATACCCCATCCGAAATCAACTGGTAGGAAAGGGCGTTCAAAGGCATCCCCCCAATTCGCTGAGCGGAATCCTTTGCGCACAAATCACAGAAGCACACACACAGACAATGCCCACGTACAACACACATGCACACAATGCGTGCACGCACACACACAGACACACACACACACGCACATAACGCACACGCACCGCGCACATACGCCACATACGCACATGCACGCGCACAAGCAGACGGCACATGTGCAATGCGCAACGCGCACGCAGATTTGCACACGCACAAGCACCCACTTACGCACTTACGTGTTCTATGATCGTGAGTGAATTGGGTTTCGTTCGTCGCGTGCAACCCCAGTTTGATAAAACTAGGTGCATGCCCCGCCAGGTGGACTTCCAGCTGCATGCGGCTCGCCAGCTGACAGAGTCCTTGCGGTTGCAGGAGCTGAGCAAGTAGCATGTTGTTCATGAAATGTGTTTGTATGTTTGTCGCTTTGCCTTGTTTTGCCTGGTTCTGCCTGGTTTTTCTGCTGCTTCTTCTGCTGCTGCTGCTGTGGCGTGTTTGTTTGTATGTATGTTGTGCGATGTTTTGTTGTTGTTCCGTTTTGTTGCTTGCTTACTTGTTTCCTTGCTTGCTTGCTTGCTGGTTTGTTCGTTCGTTTGTATGTATGTATGTAATGTATGTATGTAATGTATGTATGTATGTATGTATGTATGTAATGTATGTATGTATGTATGTATGTATGTATGTATGTATGTATGTATGTATGTATGTATGTATGTAATGTATGTATGTATGTATGTATGTATGTATGTATGTATGTATGTATGTATGTATGTATGTATGTATGTATGTATGTATGTATGTATGTATGTATGTATGTATGTATGTATGTATGTATGTAATGTATGTATGTATGTATGTATGTATGTATGTATGTATGTATGTATGTATGTATGTATGTATGTATGTAATGTATGTATGTATGTATGTATGTATGTATGTATGTATGTATGTATGTATGTATGTATGTATGTATGTATGTATGTATGTATGTAATGTATGTATGTATGTATGTATGTATGTATGTATGTATGTATGTATGTATGTCATGTATGTATGTATGTATGTATGTATGCATGCAGGTATGTATGTATGTATGTATGTAATTTATGTATGTATGTAATGTATGTATGTATGTATGGCTGTAATGTAATGTAATGTAATGTAATGTATGTACAACGTATGTATGTATGTATGTGTGTGTATGCATGTATCTATGTATGTATGTATGTATGTATGTATGTATGTGTGTATGTATGTATGTAATGTAATGTAATGAAATGTAATGTAATGTAATGTAATGTATGTATGTATGTATGTATGTATGTAATGTATGTATGTATGCATGTATGTACGTATGTATGTAACTGTTTGTTTGCATGCATGTATGTATGTATGTAAATGTATGTTTGCATGCATGCATGCATGCAAGTATGTATGTATGTATGTACGTGTATGTAAATGATGTAATTGTATGTAAATGTATGTAAATGTATTATGTATGTAATGTATGTATGTATGTATGCAATGTAATGTAATGTAATGTAATGTAATGTAATGTAATGTAATGTATGTAATGTAATGTAATGTAATGTAATGTAATGTAATGTAATGTAATTGTATGTATGTATGTATGTATTGATGTAAGGGAATGTATGTAAATGTATGTAAATGTATGCAATGTATGTATGTATGTATGTATGTATGTATGTATGTATGTGTGTGTATGTATGTATGTGTGTGTATCTATGTTTGTATGTATGTATGTATGCGTGTATGTATGTATGTATTAATGTAATGTAATGTAATTTAATGCAATGAATATATGTATGTATTTATGTAATGTATGTAATGTAATGTACTGTACTGAACTCAAATGTAATGTGATGTAATGAATGTATGTGAACTGTATGTATGTATGTATGTGTGTGTATGTATGTATGTATGTATGTAAATGTATGTTTGTAATGTATGTATGCAATGTCATGTAATGTACTGCACTGTACTGGTAAGTATGCATGTATGCATGTAATGTAATGTATGTATGTATGTAGGTATGTTTGTATGTATGTAAATGCATGTGTGTATGTATGTATGTGTGTAAATGTATGTAAATGCATGTAAATATGTAAATGTATGTAAATGTATGTAAATGTATGTAAATGTATGTAAATGTATGTAAATGTACGTATGTATTTATGTCATGTAATGTAATGTAATGTAGCGTATGTATGTATGCCTGTATGTATGTATGTATGTAGTGTATGTATGTACGTAATGTAATGTAATGCAAAAAAAAATAACGCTGTGTAATGTAATGTAATGTAATGTACTGTAATGTAATGTATGTATGTATGTAATGTATGTATGCAATGTATGTATGTATGTATGTAATGTAATGTAATGTAATGCAATGCAATGCAATGCAATGCAATGCAATGTAATGTATGTATGTAAATGTATGTATGTAAATGTATGTATGTAAATGTATGTATGTAAATGTATGTATGTATGTAATGTAATGTAATGTATTGTATTCTACTGTACTGTACTGTACTGGTATGCATGTATGTATGTATGTATGTATGTAATGCAATGTATGTATGTAATGTATGTAATGTATGTATGTATGTATGTATGCATGTATGTATGTATGTAATGTATGTATGTATGTATGTTATGTATGTATGTAATGTATGTATGTATGTATGTATGTATGTATGTATGTATGTATTGTATGTATGTAATGTATGTTTGTATGTATGTATGTATGTATGTAATGTAATTTAATGTAATGTAATGTAAATATATTTATGTATGTATGTATGTATGTTATGTATGTAATGTAATGTAATATAATGTAATGTAGTGAATGTAATGTGATGTATGTATGTATGTATGTATCTATGTATGTATGTATGTATGTCTGTATGTATGTATGTAATGTATGTATGTATGTATGTATGTATGTATGTATTTATTTATTTATGCATGTATTTATGTAATGTATGTATGTTCATGTATGTATGTATGCATGCATGCATGCATGCATGCATGCATGCATGTGTGTATGTATGTATGTATGTATGTACGTGTATGTATGTATGTAATGTATGTATGTATGTATGTAATGTAATGTAATGTAATGTAATGTAATGTAATGTAATGTAATGTATGTATGTAATGTAATGTAATGTAATGTAATGTAATGTAATGTAATGTAATGTAATGTAATGTAATGTATGTATGTATGTATGTATGTATGTATGTATGTATGTATGTATGTATGTATGTATGTATGTATGTATGTATGTATGTATGTATGTGTATGTATGTAATGTAATGTATGTATGTAATGTAATGTAATGTAATGTAATGTAATGTAATGTATGTATGTATGTAATGTATGTAATGTATGTATGTATGTATGTAATGTAATGTAATGTAATGTATGTATGTATGTATGTATGTATGTATGTATGTATGTATGTATGTATGTATGTATGTATGTATGTAATGTATGTATGTATGTATGTATGTATGTATGTATGTATGTATGTATGTATGTATGTATGTATGTATGTATGTATGTATGTATGTATGTATGTATGTAATGTATGTATGTATGTATGTATGTATGTATGTATGTATGTATGTATGTATGTATGTATGTATGTATGTATGTATGTATGTATGTATGTATGTATGTATGTATGTATGTATGTATGTATGTATGTATGTATGTATGTTGTGTATGTATGTATGTATGTATGTATGTATGTATGTATGTATGTATGTATGTATGTATGTAAATGTATGTAAATGTATGTAATTGTATGTAAATGTAGGTGAAAGTATGTATGTATGTATGTAATGTAATGTAATGTAATGTAATGTAATGTATGAATGTATGTATGTAATGTAATGTAATGTATGTATGTATGTATGTATGTATGTAATGTATGTAATGTATGTATTGTATGTAATGTATGTAATGTATGTAATGTATGTAATGTATGTAATGTATGTAATGTATGTAATGTATGTAATGTATGTAATGTATGTAATGTATGTATGGTATGGTATGGTATGGCATGGTATGATGGTATGGTATGGTAGGTATGTATGTATGTAATGTGATGTGATGTGTTGTAATGTAATGTAATGCAATGTAATGTAATGAATGTATGTACATGTATGTGCATGTATGTAAATAAATGTAAAAGTATGTAAATGTATGTATGTACGTATGTATGTATGTAAATGTATGTATGTATGTATGTTTGTTTGTTTGTTTGTTTGTTTGTTTGCTTGTTTTTGTTTGTTTGTTTGGTTGGTTGGTTTGTTTGTTTGTTTGTTTGTTTGTTTGTTTGTTTGTTTGTTTGTGTGTTTGTTTTGATTGTGATTTTGTCGTGGTTGGTTGTGACATTCAGGTCAGAATGGTTTTCTGCTCATGGTTGTGGTGTCGGCAGGTGGCGGGTGTGGTGGGCAATTGCTTTCGCCGGGGCTGGAGACCTGGTGGTGCAATTGGTGTTAGTGGCTTACAACATGGCCAACAGAAACAGGCCTAGGGGAAGCTTCCGCATTCGTTTTAGGGATCCTTCTTTTCAGGAAGTCAACACTTCCAAGGGGAAACGCCCGGTTTTTGAAAAGAACGATGGTTGAGCTGGAACCAACCCCTAGAATAAGACAAAGTCGGCGTCGGAACAAAGCAAACAAGCAACAGCAACAAAAAACAACGAACAACGCAAAACAAATCCCAACAAAAAAGGAAAACGCAACGGGAAAAAAGCGAAAACAAATCCGCACCCCAAAATGGCTCCCCTGTGTAAAGGAGCTGCCTGTCCACTGGCCCAACGGCAGCTTCTTCGTGGCCGCACCTTGGCAATCACGGCGCTTTTGGCCGGTAGTGCGGCTTTTGTTCGCTTCGGATGGCGCTGGGTTTTCCCTTTCTGGGTCCAGCTGGGTCCCAGTTCGAAGAATACGTGGCTGTGGTTTCAAAAATGTACCAAAGCGGCCTTGGTGAATGGAACCAAAGACCAAACCAATGCTTCCAAGCTTTTTGCCATCATCTACCTCGTATTTCTCATCACTAGCCGGCTGCTTGGGGGTTGAGCGTGGCGTATTGGCAAGTGCCAATCACTATGAGTTGAACATCTAGTTGGCATCTTTGGGAGCCAGGAGAGCGTGCAAAAGTGGTATCACCTTTTGCACGGGTTAGAAAGTAAAGCAAGCATGTTTGGTTATGTTTGATTGGCAAAAGTTGTCGGTACGGGATGACATTTCTTGAGATCCTAGCATGAGTTTGGCTCAGTAATTAAACCATCATGTTTGCCAAGGGCCCAAGTGTTTTAACCGTCTCACCTGGGTCTGACAGGAGTCATGGTCATCGGGGGTTCCGGATTTCAGGTGTTCGAACTATTGTTGTTGAATTGTTGCATTCTGTCTTTTTCCTCTTTTTTTTTGTGGGGGGGGGAGGAGGGGTTTATGTTTTGGTTACTTTTCCCGATGTATTTCTTCAGTGCATCCCGCTTACCATTATTCTTGTCATTATTTTCCGCGTAGGCCCGGGAACATCTTCCGCGCTTTGTTTCTTTTTGGTTTGCGGGTAGCTTGCTTCTTGCCATTTGGATTGTTTGTTTTTGGCGCTTTGCATCTTGTGCTTTTCGGCATGTCAGCCTCATGCTTTGGCGACTTGGCTCTGTCCTCGTTGTTAATGTCTGGAAGAGGCCCACCCTAAGGCAAGCTTTACGGTGAGCTTGGGGTCATGGCATCTCATTGGTTTTCCTGTAGCCACAACCCAGACCTTAAGCCAACTTGACGTCCAACCCTGAACCATGACAACCCTGAGCTTCTCCCAAGCAACCCAAATGCCACCCCGAGAGACAGCCACCGCAACCCACATATAAAAAAAATCAGAGACACGGCCCAACTCACGTCTTCAAAAGTACACTGCAAATCTCTCCCGAACCAGGCTGCAGCCACCCCAAGGTTATTTTTATATTGGGGCACATTGCGGTACCTTGTTGAGCGTGAGGCCATGATCTTCCGCATTTGTGTGTTGGTGCACATGTGGGTACGGGTCAAAATTAAACCACCAAGGGACTGCAGGTTTTTGTCCTTGTTTCAATTACCGAGGTTCCAGGTTGGTACCTATCTTTGACCCACACCATGTGGGAAATTTACGGGGGAACATCCAGACCCCCGCACGGCCGCTCGGCCAATTTTTACGAGGATGGATTGTTGCGTTTTGCTTGGATGTTAGGACTTTAACTGTTTTTGCCAACTGATGGGTTTTCCATTAAACCGCAAAAAAGTTAAACTTTTAGCAGGGGAGCAGAAAGCAACCGAGGATGGATTGTCTTGCAGCAGCGGCCTCGTCATCAGCAGCCCCACGGGCCTCTTCCTTGGCTCAGAGGAGGCTGACGGGAGTCGGGCAGGGCAGGGAAGCGGTGAAGCAGCGAAGGGGGATATTCGTTTGGGAGCTTCTTTCATGGTTGTTTGGAAGTAACCCTGCAATTGAATCTAGGGTGAATTTGTGTACTTGGACCTCCCTCCGAGTCAGGGAGAGATGATGAGTCGTCCACATTGTGTTAATCTTCCCTCACGGCCATGTGACGTTGTCTCGAGATGAGCAGGGGGGGAGTTTCCCTTTGGTTTCCTCGCGGGCACTGCCTCCCATTCCGGGAATCTCACCGGGTGGTTTCCCTTGGGTTTTCCCTCGAGCAAGACACATCCCTTGGCTTTTCCGTTGCAATGGAAGTGGAAAAGATGCCTTTTCAGCAGCGGTTGTCTTCCAAGCCCTTTGGTCCGCTCTCATTGTTGGAAAATGGGGAACCTTCAACCTCGGCCCGAAGGGAAGGCCGAAAGACATCCGGCCTGGGGCCAACCCGCCAACCAGTCCTCGCCACCCCCCAACTCCCTTTTCCCTCCAAAATTCCAATTGCGGTTTATTTTCGTGAGACCTTCGGCCCACCGACTTTTCCTGCTGAGCAGGGCCCTTGTGGCTTCCTTTAAGGGAATCCATCCACATACACTGATAATGGATCTACAGCAAGGGAACCCCCTGAGTTTCATTCCCACATTCCTACTTGTCGCACCAGCAAGCAGTCCTTTTTGGTTGATTTGGTCGAAAAATAGAGGGCGATTCCTGGTTTATTTGGTGGTTCAATCAACTACCAGGGCCATCAATTTTTCCAAGAAGGACACCTATTACCAGCAAGTTTTGAGCCGCCAGGGGCGGCTGGAGCTTCTGGCCCCGCGTGCGGTGCCGGGCCTGGCGATGCTGGGCCGGAGACCTAAAAGAGCCGCGGAAAGGATCCGGGCGCCGGGGGGCGCAGGAAGATCTCCTTCTGGGGGTTGATTCGTCGGGGATAGAATCATAGGTGTCCTTTTGATGGGTTAGTTTGGCTCAACATAGGCAGCACTGGTTTAGGTCAGGGTTTGATTAGACCTTTTCCAGGAGGAAACCCATCTACTTTTTCCAGAAGGGCACCTATGGAAGCAATCCCGTGCTGTCCACCGGGGATTCCAAGTATACAGCGATGCTTCTTGCCAGTTGGGTGGCTTCATGGCTCGGCTTTGGCATGTGCTTTTTTCTTTCAGGGGGGGGGTGAGGTGATGGGGTGATGGCAGGCTTTGAGAGCCAGCGGCGAAAGGGGCCGCACTGCAATTACGCAGTGCTGGGGTCCCCCGAACCTTGAGCATGCACAGAGCTGCGCCCTTGGAGCATGCCCAGACGCCATGAAACATAGCTGTTTGGCGCGTGTAAGGAGGCACCAATCTCAAACACACCACTCAGAAGCACGGACATTGCAGTAGTCGACGCAGGGTGGAGCAGGGAGGGGATGGAACTTTGGGCGAGCACCGGAGGAAGTGCCAGAACAAAGAATGCCGACATCTCAAGCACAGCGCTCAGGGGCTTGAAGATTGCTGCCACAACTTCATCGATGGCAAGGAGCATGGGCCAAATTGTGAACAAATGCCCCACTTGCGGAAGTGCCTACGCAAAGAATGCCAAAATTTCAGGCACACCTGCTGGCTCGTTTGCCAGACATATTGCATGCCAGATGCTGGAAGCTCAGGATGCATGACATCATGAGCTGTGTTGGTACTGTGAAGCCATGCCTTTCCCTAAGGTGCTAGAAACAACTTTCCAGCCAGGAATGTTCTTCATTCTGCCCAGCGGCATGGAACGAGCGCGACAATAGCTTGTAGGTCGTATTTGCGTCACACGGCACCTGCCATCGCCTGCCCTTGCCTCTGAGAGGTTGCATTTTGTTCTACTGCACCAGCAGTGCAGAGGTGTCCAGATGTTTGTTGCGACTGGGGCCCTGCCAGACATGTTCCGTCGGCAAAAGAAACAGAGTTGGCCCTGAATTTGAACTGAGTGTTGGTGGAACAGTCATGCTGGGAGCAGCGTGGCTGCATGATGTACTGAGTCCAATCTTCGAGGTGGTGATGTTTGATGGATCAATCCTTACTTGCTGACAACGCGAAGCTGACTGGTCATGAGTTTTGGGTTGCTTTGGGGCATGTCAGGTAGCGTTCCGGGGCACGCAGTGCCACGCCCTCCCCACCCAAACCTGCTGCAAGAGCCTGGCGCGAAACCATCGCATCCCTCCCCCTCCACCCCCCTGGCCCTCTCCGCGGCCTGGCCTTTAGGCGAAGATCTGCTGGCGCCGGCCAGGGGCGGCCTGCAATTCTGGAGCCTCAGAGATCTCCAGCAAGGCCTGGGGAGTCGGTGTGAATCTGATGGTGGCGGAAGAGGTTGAACCCCTAACGGGCTTGAGCCATGTCCAGGGCTTATGACGTAAAAGCCGTGTGTGATGCCTGCCTGCCTATGGCTCTTCAGCTGTTCCTGCTTTGATCGTTTCTGTGAGGCTGGGGCATGCGGCCAGCAGCCTTTCCGTAGGGTGCCATGCACCAAAAAGGCTTCCATCCTTGGGCGGACCCCCAAGACCGTGGTTTTCCTTTGGGTTGCCCTTCGCCACAAAAAAAAAAAAAAAAAAAAAAAAAAAAAAAACGGGGGGCGCCCGCCAAAACGAGAGACACGGCCGACTTTTTCCGCAGGGCTGTTTCGTTCTGAGTCTTCCCCGGCTTCTTATCCCCTTCGCGCGGCGGCGGGGGTAGGGGTGCGCGCGTGCGGCTTCTCGACACGAGGCCTGGCCGGGGAGTACCTCCCGCTGGACGGCGCGGAGCTCAGCTTTGAGAGATCGCCGGGGTTCGAGGCGGCGGGACAAGGGCGACAAGGGTTCGAAGCTTCTGCACTTTAGAAACTTGTTGGGTTTGGACCATTTTAGTGGCAAACAAAAAGGTTGGATACGTATTTGGGGCCATCAACGCAGGACGTGAGAAGGAGAAGCTTCGCGGCACACGCTTGATGCCCCAACAAAAAGGTACCGGGCTGAAGTGTTTTGGTTCAATGGGGGGGGGGAAAGATACAGTAGTGGCCTGCTCGACAACAAAACCATGGACTTTGGCTCTTCTCTCTCTCTCTTTCTCTTTCTCTCTCTCTCTCTCTCTCTCTCTCTCTCTCTCTCTCTCTCTCTCTCTCTCTCTCTCGCTCTCTCTTTGCGACATTCGCCCACTTTGATTGGTTAAGTATGGTGTGCTACAAGTGGAATACTGGTTTCGGAGAAGTTCATTGGTGCCTGGGGCTGGCGCTTTGCAGTCTTTGCTATTGCGCGCGCTTGCGATGGAGCAGAGGTGGTTTGCTCTTGGCCACAAACCGCCCGGAGTACCTCCGAACCACCAATTGAAAGAAAGCTTGTAACTTTGAATTGGACTGAAACCACCGCCGATGTATGAAGACCTCTCCCGTTTTGCCGTTCTGAGAAGCGAGGCCATCAAGACTGAACAACCAAGCCACACTTAGCTGGAGACAGTCCAACAGCATCATTGCTACTTCAGGGCGCTGCACCCCCCCATTGACTGGCTCGCGGGTGGTGGATGGCACGGTTGCCTTTCGATAATTGAGGGTGACGCTTGACTCGTTTTCATTAGATACTGCGGATGCTGCTTAGGCTCCCAGCCCGCTGTGGCCCCCAAACTGCTTCTCCGCGGGGGTGGGTTTGGGCGAGGCGTGAGGCTGCGTCAGGCTGCGATTGCCCCGTATAAGGACCACCGTGGAGGAGATGACCTTAATGTTGACCCCATATTGCTCAACACTAGTTTATGAATATGGGGGCGTTCCCCTCCAAAAGTGATGCTCCCCCACATCTGAACCAGGGACACCCCCCCTATCAAGAAACAGGTTGATTAATCTGTGGTCAACATTACCCATCCATTTCCGATCATGCTCATTGTTCATCAGCCTCCTGGGGTGCGCTTCCAGCCCTGAAGGCCCCCCTCCAAATTCGAGTTGAGCCCATGCCAGCTGAAGGCCGCAACCCCCCGCAGCCAAAATCGGCTCAAGCGGAGATCCGAGCCCTTTGGCTTCCTTCGGCGCCTGAGAGGCCTGGACGGTCAACCGCTGTCAAATGGCCCGGGTGTGTCTCAAAAGAAATGGGGCGCAACAGGCGAGTTTTTGACTTTTGGGCCGTTCGGGGTCCATTGGACACTCTGTGCCCAGTTGCTCAGTGCGTTCACAAGAAATGGTCAACCCCAGAATTTCTTTGGGGGCAAAAGGATTGGACATTGGCATGGAAAGAGCCATTTTGAATTTGCAATCTCTTGGGGTGCAGCCCTAGAACCGTCCAGCCAAGCTTACAGCTCGAGTACCCTTGTTGGCCCGAGTGGCACTTTGAATTTCATAGCCATCGTCAGTTGGCGAAGCACCCTTGACTTGGTTCTTTTGATACCTCGCTTGTCCACATCCAACACAGAGAAGCCACATCCAGCTCCCAGTACTTCATATGGCTTGCAGGTCCCTCGCACGGCGAACGGCTCGCCATGGGCAAAGGAGGCGGTCTGAGGGGATGTGCCTAGGGAAGGGCTATGTGTTTCTAGGGGTGCCTTCCATGTCCATTCTTTCCAGAGATCCTCTTTCTAGAAAACCCGGTTTTTGAAAAGAACGATGGTTGAAAATAATGGGGAATCAACCTCTAGAGTGTTGCCTTTTGCCGCGGATACTTTTGCATGTGCCTTCTCCAAAGCATCTCAGCATGGGCGTGATGGGAATGAGCTTATGGCAAGACGGGCAGGCAAATCACCCCCACTCATCATCGGACTCAGGCCTGGGCTCTTACACCTTTGTCCTTGCAATCGTCAGCTCATCCGCTGCTGTTGAGTCATTGGCATTGCTCCACCCCCCAGGTCAAAATGTAGCACGTTGGCAGTGTTGTTCCTGTCGACGCTACCTTTGGTAGCTTTCACCTTTATCAGCTCTGAATTTCTCTCGGTCTTCCAGATGCCTTGCGGGCCACAATGACTCATATTATTCTTGTTTCCTGAGAGGGCAACTTTGTTCCCGCCGGCACGGCGCGCTTGCCAGGAGGCAAGAAGGGTAAGGGCAAAGGCAAAGGCAAGAGGTGCCTTGGCAAGCAGAACAGGCCGATTTCTGCCGATCAAGGGGTCTTGCATTTAGGGACTCTAAAACGGGCTCAAATATATAGCCGGGTTCCAGCTTGAATCAAAGGGCAATATATGCGTGGCAGTCTACAGCCTAGTACCCATTTGTTAGAACTCATTTAGGGTTACCCAATTGAAGCTTTCATGAAAAAACGAGGCTGCTGGAGAGGTTTGCTTGCTTTGCAGGCTGAGCGTTGGAGTGCTTGGAATACATGCGACGACGTGGCACCCAGGGCTACAGATCAGCCAGCCCCAGGTCCTTCGAGCCGGAGGGGCCCCCGGAGGAGATCGAAGAGGTCGGGGAAGCTATGCACCCCTGTGAGGACCAGTTGGCCCCTTGCGCTGCAGTCTGGCGTTCAGGTTTTTTGTTTGCTCGCTTGGCTTGGCTATGGCTTGGCTCTGTGCTTTGAATTGGCTTGGTTTGCTCCCGATTCAGAAGATTCGCCAGTGCGGGCGGGTCGCGAATCGGACGTCAGGTCTGCAAGTGCACCAACGAGCGGGTGCCGCAGTTTAATGCCCGCATTTTCCTGGACAACAAGGAGCAGATCGGGAAGGTGGACGCCCTTTGGCCTCCAAAGAATTGGGGTTGACGGTGCCTCGTTTGCCTGCCGATCCATGTTGAGTTGTGCTTGCAGAGGGTCCATGTGCAAAGTTTTCAGGTGTGTTTACTAAGCGCTCTCACGTGATACCAAGGATATCTTCGGGCCGATCAACTCCTTCTACTTCTCAGTGGCTTGGACAACTGCTTTGGCTGTGGCTGGTAACCTGATTTGGGGAAGCGACCAGTCGGTCAGCGCCATTGAATCAGCCCAGCCCTTTCACGGATGCCCATTGGATCAGCCGAGCCGTTTGGGCCATGGCAGCTGACGTCCTTTTTTCCTCCTGGGCCCCGTCCTAAGCTTCTTGGCCACGGCTTTCTGGGGAGCCCAAGTAAGCCCTGATGAAGCCTTCCATAAGGCCTTACATAGGCCTTCTTTGGGCTTCCTCCCCTCCCTCCCCCCCCAGCCCCCATGGATGTTACCAGACCATAGGTCGGGAGCGAACCAAGCGGAAGGAAGCCACGAAACGGCAGGTGAAGCTGGAGGAAGGCATGCAGGCCGGCTCCTTCAAGTCGGGCAAGAAGTTCTTCATCGACACCATGCCGCCCGGGCTCGAACATCGGAAAGGGGCAGGGGATGCGAAGGTGGCGTGCGGCAGCTTGACCAGCCGGAACATGGGGATCACTTTCTGGGGCAAAGGTGGGCCTAGTGGAAGCTTGACACGTTCTCAGCTTTATGCTGCAGGTGTTCAAGAACCTGAAGGGAACCAACCATGTTGATGTTCAACTACATAATGTTGAGACACCCTGTGCAGATGCAGGCTGCAACTCGCCCTCCGGTTCGCCTCAGGAGGCTGTTGCCTATGGCGCGGTTCCTCCCGCAGCCTCCCAAGGGCGGCGGCAAGGGCGGCAAGGGCGGAAAGGGCGGCAAGGGCGGCAAGGGCGGAAAGGGCCCGGACACCCAGCACCCAGCACCGCAGTCTTTGGAGTCTCGAGGTTTGGGGTTTGCGTGCAGTCCTGACCCGTGAGGCTACATGTCGGATGTTCTTGCTTGATGTAGGCGCTTCAGTAGCTTCAGGAGGGGCGTGGCATGGTGGAATCTGATCCCGCTCCAGTTCCGCATGTTGCCAAGATGCGTTTGCGTCTTTTTAATGGTCGTACTGGTCAGGAGAACTTGTCAGTTGCCTTGAACATGGCATCCAATTCTGCACTATGAAAGAGGGCAACAGTTCCACTCAATTGCTTCTGTGTCATTCGGCGGCTTCAGCATTGTTTGGCCCGTACTGGGGGATGTCAATGGGCACAACAAAGCCGGTCTTGAAACAGTCAGTTGTTCAAATCTGACCTTTTGACCTCTGTTTCTTTTCCGACATGTCTGGGTCTTTTGCAGAAGGTCACTGTCGGCTAAAGTGGGGGCATAAGATTGATGCCTACCCCCTCCCCGCAATCAACGCCTCACAGAAGGATTGTGTGCGCTTTGCGGGGAGGCTCAATATGTTCCCCCTTTGCACCTATCAGGAAAGAAAAGCAAAGCACTCCTGTCACTCCGGGCATGCCATGCTGAGGTGGAAAGGGCTTCGGAAAAGGATGCTGGGCCGCAATCACAATGACTAGCAACATCGAACATGTTACAGACTGCAACTGTTTGCCTGCAGCGGGGCACACTCAACGTCGATGAAAATCGCGCATGTCTCGAGGAAAAGGGAAGGTGAAGGGCAAGAGCAAGGACAAAGGAGGCGGCGGAGGCGTCGGCCTTGCCGGAGGGATGCGCTTGGGGCTGTTCAGCACACAGCCAGACAGGAAGCATGTCAGACGCCATCAACGTCTGCCATTCCCTTTGACCTTTCGAACATCCAGAACCCTTCGCCATTTGGCTAACAGTTGCTTCAGTTTTCTGGCAGATGTCTAGACAGTTTCGGTCAGGGGGTCGCGGCGGCGGCGGTGGCGGCCGTGGCCGCGGCGGCTGAGCTTCAGAGTTCTGAGGATTCCAAAATGGAAAGCCTTGAGTGAAGACGCACGGAGCGACAGGCAGCTTTAATTGCCACAATCAAGAGAACAAAAGAGCGTCGCGTGCAGAAAGATTTTGCCACTACATGGAGCCGATTCTGTCGGCGCAAGCTTCTGGCTCAAAGCTTGGGCCAGGGACTAGACCCATGCCCAGCGAAAGCGAGAAAGCGCCAGGCCAGATAAAGCGACAGCGCACCAATGGCCGCAGCGGGACACCTTGAAAGTCCTGCGGGTGTAGATGTCTTGAGATTACTCTTCTAGAGAATCCGTGGATTGTTTGGCCGCATTGGTATGGGGCATAGGACATGGGGCATCTCTTTCGTTTGCCACCCTAGCCATCCCAGTCCAGCTCTCAGAACCCGGTACCTGAACAGGCCTGACCCGGCTTCAGGGGAGAGACATCCTTATCTCTCATCTTGTCTCCGGCGGCTTGCGTCGAGCCTGCCATGCTCTTGGATGGCAGGCGCGGCATGGAGAGGGTTTGTTTCTCGACGCCGTGCTCAAGATGAAGCACGGTTGGCTTGGTCCGTGCTGTTGCCCGTTCTCCGGGAAAGTCCAAACCAAACGACAATTTGGTTGCTCCCCAGCCACCCTATTCTGAATGGAAGACATGTTGCGAGGGAAGCGACTCCCTATCCAACTTAGGGAAATCAGAGCCATGCAGTGGAACCATATCATTCCAGGATATTCCAGGGCTTGTTAGGTGGTGCCGGATTTCGTCCATCCACAAAAGGTGTCCCTTTTAGGTTGGCTTGGTTGGAAATAGAGGGTGTCGCCCGTTTTTAGACCCCATAACCCACCATGTTCCCACTGGTTTAGATTGGCTTTCTGCCTTTATGCCCCATATTCCAGGGGAAACCATCGATTCTTCCCAAAAGGCCACCTATAGCAGGCCTGTGGCTCGCCTTGCTGGGCCTCGCTGCGGCGCACGGCCCGCAAGACGCGAGGCGGCGCTGGGGCGGCTCTTCAAAGCAAAAAATCGGAATCGGCATCCTCGTGTTTTTTTTTTTTGGGGGGGGCTCATCGACAAAACATGAGCCTGACACATCCTGATATTTTATCCGTCTTCATGCTGGTTTACTTTGAGACCAAAAACCACTTGGCCCTCCAGACTTTGCTGCATTCCCAGTCCTTTTGATCTTTTTGGCCAGGTACCTGCACTTTAACCGCACGGCCACAGCGCCTGCAGCGCGACGCTTGCAGGCGGGTCGTGTCACTCGCCACGAGTGGGTTGAGGGGTCATGACTATGGACCGTGCAGCAAGGGGCTTTCTTGCTCTCTCGAATCTAGGGCCGGTTCCAGAGCTTACTTGCCAGAAGCCATGGGTAGAAACAAGTTGCACCTCACTCGCCTCTTCATCCCGTGAGTTTCAGTGCCTCTTTCGAGGTTTTCACACCGTTGCCTGTCGCTGACGCCCAGGGGGCGATTCCCAAGCAATCAGAACTTCACCTGAAACAGGGATGTGTGTGTAGGGACTTCTCCTGTCCAGTCGGCCCAGTCTTTGCTTTTATTTGAGGCCCACAAGTTCAACGCGAGAGCTGCGAGAAACGGTCTCTCATGCTGGTTTTGCCCCCCCCCGCCCGTCCAAAAATGGCTCGGGTTGTGCTGTAAGCACCTAATATCATTCGAATGGGCATTATAAAATCCAGGATATGCCAAGTTACCTCAGGACCAGGATGTAGGCCAAAACATTTGGAATCTTGTTGAAAGGCATCATAAGAATCAAGATAACAACAAGTTACCCGAGAGCCAGTTTAGTGGTAAAAGTTGTAGAAACAAAAAAAACAAGTTTGGTTGCTTTTCTTGGCTTATCAACTCAGGAAGTGAAAGAATCCGAGATGCGCAAAGGTTTCCCTATAAGCCTATAAGCGCCAAACTCCGTCGAATGGGCTTTAGGGGAATTATAAACGAGAGAAACACCAACATAAACAATTTATTTTACCCCGGGATCAGTCTCTTTTTTGACCAAAGCCAATCAGCTTCCCTCTAGTTTGTGGTCTGGATTGGCGGTTTGGTGGTTAAGGAGTTCCCATTAACCCTGTACAAGAACCAGGGACTCGCCCAATGCCAAACCACCAAATTATATAGGAGTCAATGAGCTGCAAGGGAATATTCAACACCAGATAAACAATTTCATGTTTTCCCAAGACACATTTTTCTTTTAGAAGCCAAGAGACGTCTCAGGACGCCTCCTGGCGGCCCATCCGCATCTACTTGGACACCTCAGCCTTGGAGCAGCAGGTGCCGACGAAAACTGCATACTTGCGGGAGGTCCTGCACCCAAGCGAAAGCGGACTCGGCGTTTTGTTGTTCCCTCGAGCGTGGAGGTTTTCGGAAGTTTTCGGGTTGGCTTGAAGTGGAAAGGGAATGGCACCCATTTTTGGGTCTTGAACGTGAACACATAATTACTCACGTGTTGCTGCCTGTTGACGTTCTCAACATACAGTGGCTGGACAAGGCCCACTTCGCACCAGTTGGAAAGGGGTTTGCCACAGTGTTTTCACAGCAATCAGGAGGTTTCTCCCATCATGCCCCTGCCAAACATGGAACAAGAGAAATGGCCCGTTTTGGAGGGAAATGATCCAAACAAGGACTTCAGGTGGGTTCCATGGGGGAGGGTTAGGCAAGCTAGGTGTACTGCTGTGAAAATGGATTGCACTGGTTTAAGCGTTGGTTCAAAGTGGTGCCATCCAACCTGTGTTTGAGCATTGAGAACACAAGTTCCTGTTGGACAACTTCCTCCCTCCGCCCCCCCCGTTTCTAGGTTTTGCTTTGTGGTTTAGTCCTGTAAATGCGAATCCACATTTGTCGTTTCCAGTACCTTGGTGGATGTGGTTGCTAGCAGTTCCTCAAAGGGCAGAGCCCTGCAAAATACTCGTCAGGCTTTCCTAGCCGTTGTCAGGCAGGATTGTCAAAAAGTTGGCAGCCTTCGCCATCACCGGGTCGACTTGTTTGGATCTACTAGGATACCTTCCTATGGCTTATGGTTGTCAAGGGTTTTCAATGGGCCAGATTTGATTCGATTGAACAAATTGCTTGGCTTGCCAAATCTAGGTTCTGAATCTTTCAAGTAGGGGCGTAAATTCGGTTCCGCCCGACAAAAACAAAGATCGAATCAAGAGCCCCGGCTGTCAAAGACATTTCCCCCAGCCACCTAAACGAAAGCGTCTCAAGCTTGGAGCATCGACATGAGGAAGCACTCACGCGCACGCACGCACAGTTCAGGTTCCACACCGAACCCGTTTCCAATTCTTGCCATCCGGCCTTTCTGAACTGAGCAAGAGTGCTTCCTTAAGCAAACCTATGGTGAATAGGGGAGTGGCCTGTTCCTTTAGCGCATCGCGTGTCCAAGGCAGGCGGCAGGGCGCTGGCTATCGGCAACTGTGCGGGTGCTGCCGGTGCAGGGGAACTTGAAATACGACCAGCGCCTCAGAACTGTGACCAGCGATTTGGGGGCATTTGGGGTGGGCGGCTTCGTATAACCAGGATTTATCGGAATCATAGATCACGCTCGAAATCTCAAAGCGCTGGTTTGTGCGCCTAAAGCGGCCAAGGCAACACGGCTCTTTTTCAAGGTGCACTCAGAGTGTTCCGCCAATGTCTGCATGCTGGCTGGAGCTGCTGGAGATGCGGATGCAGACTGTTTCGCTCGCGTGATTTAGATGTTACACATAAAGGGACTTTAGACCGGTTGGACATGTTGTTCAGAACATGTGGAACATGTGGAGTTCAGAACGTCAACGTTTGGACATCGTTCGGGGCACACGCGGAGGTGGACAACACCTCCAAAACAGGTGCCTGCTACACGTATCGCTTCAAAACGCTCGAGGGGTGTGTGGGTATCGCCGTGCTTTCGAATTCGTGGGAAAGCTGGCTTTCACACTCTCAGTTGCGCAAAGCCGACCTTTTGACCTAAAAGTTGAACCTTGTATTTTGAGTCACGCTAGGATGGGATGGCCTGAATCCCCAGCATTCCTGGCTTGGGTTTGCCGATTGACGTTGGCCTGCAAGATTATCCGGTTCCGAGCGCCCGTGCATCAACCTGGACAAGGTGTGCCCTTCAATCGAAACGGGCTTTATTCGTGTACTCTCTCCAATGGCTTCCAACTAGAGATGATTCTGGGGATGGTTTCGAGCACGCTGACTGACATCTAGGGGCCGGAGCCCAGAATACTTTAAGCTCAGAAATTGACTGACACAAGGCAACCAACCACAAAAGCAAGATTGAGATCAATCCGGCGATGCAGGGATGTAAGAATGGGAGCCAGGCAACCCCCGTCACCGTGCTTTAGAGCACTCCTTACAAGTCTTAAGCCTTGAAGACTCACATGAGCGAGCCCCTGCCAGCTACACGCTCGGCAATTGCAAGCTGAGTTGGCAACACACACGCCCCGTTTTACTTGCGCGCAGAGGCATTTGCCTTCTTGCGACGGGACATCAGCAGTACATGTTCAAGGAAATGCAGCGGATGGAGCTTGTTTCGGCTCAGGCAAGCCTGGTCCAAGTTCAGACTGCATCATGCCCTTCCTGTGCTTAGACCCCTAGTCCCAGTGCCGCGACCCCCCCCCGAGGCACTGCTCGCTCGTGTCCATGACGACGTACCGTTGTGCACGGGTAGCTGACAACTTTCAGGCCAGAAACCTGTTTCACTATCACAGAGCAACCGGTCGTAGATGAGAGAAGCACAAGCCAGAGCAACTGAGAACTCGGCCAGGAGTGCGGCGAGACGACCATCCCTAGGGAGCACTTTGCGGACAAGGAGCGGAGCAGCGAGGTGACGTAGGTGTTTGGAAGTTCCATGCTTTTCCCCGAATATAAGCTTGTAGGGCAGTATTTTACCCTTATAAGTGATATACAGCTTCACACCTCCATCATTCATCCATAAACATTCCCTTGAACATGGGAGTTTGTGCTTCGACTGGGTACTTCCGAGAATTGTGTTCGAGCCTCCGCACAAGATCTAGCAGATGTGGAGCAGATGTGGTTATAATTCGTGGTCCTCCATCAAAGCCAAACCAAACCAACCAACCAACCAAAAGCAAATACACAATCAAGAACAAGCAAAATCCGACAAAATCACAGCAAACACATAAGACCAGGCCAACAACAAACAGCCAGGGCACACAGCAACCAAACAATCCAGAATGGTTGGTTGGTTGATTAATTAGTTGCTTGGTTGATTGGTTGATTGGTTGGTTGGTTGGTTGGTTGGTTGATTGGTTGATGCCGTTGATGTTGCTGTTGCGGTTGCTATGGCTGCGGCGGCTGCTGCTGTTGTGGTTGTGGTTATGGGTGACTAGGTGGCCAGTTGAACAGTTGTCCAAGTAGCTGGGTAGGTCGCGGATTCACTCCACTTCACCCGAGCCTTGGCACAGCAAACCGTGCCGGCACAGTAGGCGGTGAGTGGAGTGCCAGCGGGGGGGGCTGGGGGGGATGGGCGGTGGGGGGATAAATCCACGCGCTTGCCAGGAGTACTGCCCCTCAGGGAAGCTTGGAGGCTTCGGGGCACTGGGTCAGATGCTGTCCTGGCGTCCTTCCCAATAAAAGTGGAATCAGAGAAGAGCGTGGACTTTTCAACACACCCTACCACGGCAAGCTAGCAGGGGAAGGCCCTGTTGGAGAGCCAGGCAGTCTGACCATCTGAGCCCTTCCTATGTCTCGGCAGCGGCGGAAACCATTGGCAGCCGGCGATGCCCACGTTGCTTGCGGAAAGCCAGCAAGTTCAGCCTTTTTCAATGATAGCCTGGAGGGCCGTCTTCAGGAAAATTACAAAGATCTGGAGGCATGGTAATGAGCAACAGCTTGCCTCGTTGAGACGCATTGCCATATTGTCCCGACACAGGGACGTGAATGCTGGGTCTCCTCAAGGTTTCCTTTTGTGCCACCCCCCCTTCATCTGTGGCCCCCCCGGAAGAAAGCAGGACCACCTGCTAGTAAGTGGTGTCAGGGTTGGTCTGCGACCAGCATGACATGGGTATGTCAAAATAGGGGAACCCCGGCCTTTGATCTCCAACAAAGCGGTCTCCCAGTAGTGCCCTTCTCTCCCCGTTTTTGGGGGAGGGTTCCCCTAAAATAGACTACAGAAAAAATTCGGGCACCCTTATTCTAGGCCCTCTCTACTGGTGGGCCTAGAAGGGCGCCCTCAACACGCCCACATGTTCCAGGCTGCAGCATTTCCCCCGGCGGCGATGGCATCCCTGACGCCGACCTCGGGATCTACGTCACAGCGGTGCAGCGCCTTGCGAGCACCTAGCGGGCCGAAACGGGCTCAAAGGCGCCTTTCCCGGGAATTGTAGAGGTCTTTGCGAGCCATATCGAGTCATATCCTGTTTCAGATGGGTTTGTTCTCCTGCAACTTCTGAAAAAGATGGGGTATGCTCAGTGAGTTTCGATGAGTGTCCATTCGGCAAGGTGATGTTGAAGACAGGCATGCCTTGGCGCTGGATCCAGGTGTAGGAAGCAGACCACAGCACATCATGTGTTTGAGCAAATTGCCTGCATCATGTGGGCTTTTGCAAGTTGGAAGACGCGTAGCAGTGCGATTGTTCGAGCATGCAGTTGAGGACAGCCTGGTGCACTGGTAACACTGCACCCTGGCGATGGGAGGGTGGAGAACACAACGGGCCGAGGTCCTTGGTCAACCCGGGATCCATCCGCACTTTTTACGTTTGGCCTGGGCTTCAACCCGAGCAACGCCCAATGAGCGTTGAACGGTGAAGGGCATCCAGGCCAAAATGCCTGGTTCAATCGCTCGAAGGAGATCTGTTTGCCACTTCGCACCTCCAGTGTTTGCCACTGCCAGCAACACGCAGGAGTTATTGGATTGGTTCATCCTGAATTGAGCGGGTGCACCTTGCCAGAGTCAGAAGATTCAGGCTTGAGGTTGAAGGTTGACCAACCAGCGTGGCAGAAGCGTAACTTTGAAAATTCTTGACGTAGCCCGTAGCCCCGCTTCAGCCGGTTCAGCGCCTGCTCAGAAGCCGCGTGCCTTTGCCCGTGCTGGCAAGTTGCTTATGGATCGCTAAAATGCCTAGGTCCCCCAGTAGTGCCCTTCTACCCTTTTTTGGGGGAGGGTTCCCCTACTAAAATAGATAAAGAAAAAAGGGTACCCTTATTCTATCCTCACCTAGATAGAGCAGGCCATGAAGAGTTTCAAACGGTGGAGCCACTGTGTCATCGCGAGGTCCGTACAGTGCAACAGCTACAAACGATCAAACCCCACCGGTTCAAAGCCGTGGTGGACGGACTTGCTACCATCCGCCCAAGTCCAGGAAACACATTTTTTCCAGGCAAGCTCCTTCTGCCCATAAGGACATGGTTTTGCGCCAACGGAGGTGACCAATGCACGACAAAAAGAGACCACCGGCATTTGGCGCAGCTCTCAAGCGCCCAGGTCGCCTACGCCAGCGCCTGCCGGCAGGCTGAGGATGACCGCCCTGTGGCAGGCGCCGGAGTGAAGCCGATGGAGGTGGTGGGTGGTTGCGAAATCCGAGACCGCGCCACCTAAGAGTCCATGGTTGAAACCATTGCATTGTTGGTATTTTGCGTTGGGGAATCATATCATTCCGGGGTTTCTGGCAGTGCGAAATGGATTTCGTCCATGCGCAGTACAGTATGGAGCTGTTGCACGAGCCAGAGCCGACCTTTCAGTTTGCCAGTGCTCCAGCCAACCAACGTTGGCGGCCAACCGTCTCAGGCGGCCAACGCTCACCCTCCAAGCCAGCACACGTTGCGGTTTGCCCTTGTGATTGCTCGACCCCATCCATGTTTCATATGTACGTGCTCATAGATAAGTACAGTTACATGCATACATGAGTATGTTTTACGTATGTATATATATATATATATATTTACATATGCATTCACGCAAGCTTACATCTAAGCTACACAGTGCATCACAAAGCGCACCTACGGGGGGAACCCTGGGGTCTGAGGCACTCCTTGGAGTTGTCCGCGGCAGTGGATGTCCCACACCTCATGTCATTCGATGATCTTTGCAGAGCTTTTTCCGGGAACCTGGGCTCTGTGGAACATTGAACTCCTACACTTGTTTTTGAAGTCAGCCACAAAGGGGGTGTGCCTTTTTTGGTAGCTGTCAGGCAGGTAACTTATAAGCAACTGATTTGCCTTCGAGCCGAGCCACGTCTTCGGAAGCTTGTCGGAGTTAGTCTCCCTACCCCGCCTGGCTTAGCGCATTGGAGCCATTGCAAGGGCAGCTGATCAGAGGCCAAGGGCCAGGGGCCATGTTGGCTCCCCTTGCTTTGGCCAGGGGCCTCTCGAAATGGCGGCTGTGAAGGGGTTTTTCCAACATAACTTTGTTGGATGATGTTGACATGGGAACCTCCAGTATGCCTGTCTTGGCGCCTTCTTCTCGTGGCCCCTGGAATCCGCATCCGCGCTCTTGGTTTCCAGTGAAGCGGAGCCAGAGGCCGGGCAGCCGGTTGGTAGATGGAGGTTAGGAGACAGCCTGAACCATTGTAGCCGCTCCCTCGACTCTTTGCATAGTGCCAGTTCAACGCCAAGTTTCGATTGTGGCCAAGTTGTGTGTTCAACAACTTGGCTGGTGCTTAAATGGGGCACCAAGAAAGAATGTGAGGGTTGACCAAACGGTCATTGACATAGGATGACCATTGGAGAAACCACTAAAAGATGATATTGCCCACTAAATGGTTGAAAAGTGCCCCCTGGAGGCTACTTCAACTTCTGCCGGAGCCGGCTGGGCGAAGGGCAGTGGCACCAGGACGTGGCCACGTCCATCCATGAGATCCTGCCACTGGGAAGAAGACTCCCCTTGTCGCCCTGGGGAGGGGTAATGGGGGAGGGGGAAAGCAGGTCAGGAGCATTTCTTGTGCTGTTTTTAAACACGCCCTCTGTTGTCGGCGGATATCATGGCACACCCCAAAAACCATTTGACTTGTAGGAGGACGGATTAGCACGGGCAAATGGTGTCAATTTCGGATTCAGGTGGGTCTCTGTTTAGTGAGATCATTTGTTCTAGAGGGATTGTTTGATTCGTGCGCTCCTCCAGATTCGTCTGAAGTTGGCCATTATCTAAGCGGGTTTCCGCTGCCCCACATGCCATTTGCCGGCAAGGGGAAACTGAGCTTTCTGGTGCGAGTAAAGAATGGTTACACAGGGCATGTGCTTTTGGTGTTTTAAAAGGGATGCCAAAACCAGAGTCTGTTGGATCCTCCTATTTTGACACACACCCATAGATAAATACCCTCGGGAAGTGGCTGGGAATGACCTCGATTCTTTGTCCAGTCCGTTCATTATGGCACGGGGGACTGCCCACTTGTTGTTTTCCACCGTGTCCGTTTGGGGGGAATGCGCGGCATTTCCGCAATGCCTTTTGTTTGCCGCGGCTGGTTTGTGTTGTATATTCTGAGTGGATTGTCCTGATTGGGCCTTGCCTGCAAGAAGTATCGGCCATGGTGGTCTCACATGACGCCATTGGGACCGCCCAACTTAGGGCAGGGAGGATCTAGATGCCTGACAATTCAATCAAAGATGAACTTTGAACCTTGGGAACCTTGTTTTATTCCCAACTTGCCGCTCATATTTTCGGAAACCCCCCTCCCCCGGTTTTTGGGATTCCATGCAAGGCACAGCATGGGCTTCTCCTCCTCTCTCTTCGCCTTCTTCCGGGATGAGCAGGGGGAGCCCCGCACAGCGCGCGACGACTTCGGCATGCCGCCGGTCCAGGCCATGGAGGGCCGCGTGTTTGCGTGTACCTGGGCTGGAAAAAGCCGGTGGGAATCCAAGCCCTGTTCTTTTCTTATTTCTTTTTTACGGCAATTCGGCGGTCAATGCGGTAGTCGGGAGATGTGGGGCACGTTTGGCGGCAGTCGGGAGATGTGGGGCACGTTTAACAAGGGTTCAGGCATTTGGCTTGCAATCATGGCGCTCTGGCTGGGTTTGCGCTGCAGGTCCACCAACAAGGCGGTTTGCTTGTTGAGGATTGTTGACTGCCTGCTGGTTTTTCTTGAGGCATCCAGCAAATCGATAAAGAGGTTTCCTGACCAAGCTCTGCTTGCGACATTCGCCCAGTTTGCTTGTGGCAGCCAGTGCCAGTCGGGTTGCAGGGCGCGTTTGAGGCCGTCTCTCCAGAACACTTTGGATGGATGTCGCCTGGTCTCCTTCGGCGATCTTTTGGCCCTGCAGCTTACCCATGGGCTGATAAATCAGGCGAATCTGGTAAAAAAATCCCAAAATCCAAAAAAAACCAAACAATTTCCCAAAATAAATCCGCACCCAAAAACAAATCATCCGTCCTTGGGCCGTTTTCGGGGTACGCTCGGGCAAGATCAGCCTAGAGGTTTCGACTTGCCGCAGGACAATGCCTACCGCGCCGACAGCACCACCGTCCGGGAGGCAGGGTTGTTGCATTCAGGAGGGCCCCACCCATTAGGTATGAACGTTCTGAGGGACCCTTGGTGGACGTCATAGAGGTTCATGTCCACCAGCAACTTTTCAGGTGGTTCCCCAATAAAATTCATAGCCAAGCGTGGCTGCTAACAGCACGCTTTCTGCCTTCGTTTTTGGATGGCTTGCTCACTTCCATGCCATTTGGGCGGAGCAGATCCGATCTCTTGCAGCGCATCCATGCGATGTGGATCAATTCAAGTGCCATTGCCCTGAAAGCCAGTCAGTTGTGTGTGTGTGTGCGCGCGCGTGTGGTGTGGGTGTGGGTGTGCGGTTGCGTGTGTGTGTGTGTGGGGGCACCATTTTGACACATGCCCTGCTGAAGCTGCGCGAGGCGGACAGGGTGTGGTTTTTATTTGTTCGTTTGGTGGGTTTGGTTGGGCGTGGTTTGTTTGTTTGTCTGTCTGCCTGTCTGTCGGACACTCTGTTTCGTTGTTTCTGTGTTTCTCTGTTTCTTCGTTCGTTACTTTCTTCTTTTTGTTTTGTGTATGTTTGCTTTTTGGTGTCATTTCTATGTTTATGTATTTTGTTGTTTCTTTCTTTTGTTTGTTTGTTTGTTTGTTAGCTTGTTTGTTTGTTTGTTTGTTTCTTTGCGTCTGTTGTGTTTTCATTGTTTCTTTGGTTGCTAGCGTGTTTGTGCATTTGCCGACTTGTGGATTATGCATTTGTGTGTGTGTGTGTGTTGTTGTATTTGTTTGTGTACTTGTTCCATGTGTTTCTAGCTGTTTATGAAATCCATGGTTTGAACATGATCTCAGTCTTTAATAGACCAAGTATTGACCTTGTTACTTGTTTAGGTAATTGGGTATTTCACTTACTCAAAAAAGTGTTTTTTTCTTCATTTATTCACTTATTCATTTATTCATGCATTCTGTCCGTGAATTATGTATATACGTGCTCATTGGTACGCCGAAGAAACAACCAAGAAACAGTGACCAAGTAAATTCATGAACTCACCATGACCCTTTGGCATCCATGGCCAATCGTATGCGAATGGCTGAAGGAGACGGTGGATGGGCAGCTGCGACACTTCTTGGTATTGCCTACGGTACTGCGCCTTGGCACATTCAATGGCCCCTGGTTTTTGTTTTTTTTGGCGGGGGGGCTTTACGCAAGAGGTCCAGATCGCTGTAGGGCACGCAGGCCCTGGTTTACAGGTGCTTCTCCAAAAAGTGAAAGATCCCCCTCTTAAATGGACCCTCCCCCTCCCAATTTTACTCAACCAAGGGCTTTCAATCTGGGGCCACGTCAGCTGATTGCTTGCATGGATCATAGGAGGCCCGCCACCTGCGATCTGCAACCCAAGCAAAGCAAATGGGGACGCTGATTCCAAAGGCTGGCAAAAAGGGTATACCGACCGCGGATCCTTTGGGCTAGCCCAGGCTGCCTATCGCTTGAAACCATGCAGGGGACCGCTAAGCAATTTCGTCAGGTTGGCAAGCAGCGGGCACCATGGCAAATGCCGGGCCTGCTCGCCGGCTAAAGGAAAGTTTGCAAGTGGCATGGGTGCATTTCTCAGAATGCGTACGAGTTAGACCGCCAGACCCATTTCCTGGTATGCGTTTGGAGGCTTGGAGGCTTGGAGGCTTGTATGCCACCAATATCAAGTTGCGAGGCAGGATATGCCCCTTATATTAGTGGCATGTAACATCCATGCCTCCAAGACCCATAGCTGAACATTTCCTGATGCAAATCATTCACTAAATTATTTCAAGGACAGGCCTGGAGAAGCCTGGCCAAGAACTGGACGATAGGATTAGAAGCTCACGCAGGTCTTACGCAGGACCCCACCAGAATCAATCGGTTTTCTCTCTCTCCCCCTCCCCTCCCTCCCTCCCTCCCTCCCTCCCTCCTTCCCTCCCTCCCTCCTTCCCTCCCCCCCTCCCTCCCCTCCCTCCCTCCCTCCCTCCTCCCTCCCTCCCTCCCTCCACAGTTTCTCTGTGAGAGGGCCGTTTCGCCCGCCAGAACTGCAACCCCGCGAAAGTGCCTGGGAAGGGGCCGCCCTTGGGCCGTTTCGCCCGGAAAGATTGACCAAGCCGCAGCTCCGGACCCGGAACCAAGGCGTGCGGCGCGGCAGCACTTTGGCTGCTCAGGGCTCGCAGGCGCGCGAAGCAAACGGCCAGGACTGAGGACTCCGTTCCATCACGAAAAATGGGGCGTCCTTTTTGTTTTCCGCTTGCCATGGCTAGATGCGCTCATTCTGGCGGCTCCCTCTCCTTTTTCGGTGTGTTGAGCGTTTTTGTTGCAGGGGTTAAAAAAGAGTTTGTGTGCTTGCTTTCTCCAGCGCCCTCAAGCTCGAACCAGAGAAGTAAACCATCTAAGACCCGAGCTTGGGAACCAGAACGTCGAGCTCTAAAGTTGAACCCTAGGCCCTAGTATTCCAAGGGTTTGAACTTGAAGCTTTGATGTTCGGCTTTGGGCTTCCCATGTTGCTTTGGGCTTACCCGTGTTCGAATCTTCTCAATAATTTGCAGTCACCAAATGGGTGCGGTTCATGCCAGTGCACACGCAGATGTCCAGACGTCCAGCTAGCTGGGAGTTGTCAAGATGCAATCCAAGTGAATCCACGGCAGATGTTGAACCTGATCTATGTTTGTGTCGCATGTTGCCCTCCATTTGCTTAAGAATATATTTGTGTCTTTTTCCTTTGTTGGTTTATGGAAACGTTTGTTTTTGTCTCCTGGGACCTTAGAACCAAATGGACGATTGCATCTTCTTTTTCCCGGTTTCTCGCTACGGCGGCAACTGGCGAGGTGTCCCCATGGAGGAGCAGGGCGGGGACGGCTCGGCGGGGAGCCACTGGGACGCGCGGGTCATGCACACCGAGGCGGGGGGGGGGGGTTTTCTTTTGGCGTGGAGCGAGGGAGACGTTGAAAAATGGGGCCCTTCCATTGACTTCAAGGGTTCCGAACCAAACCACGGCAATTGGATGAATGTGCTAGGTCCCCCAGCTAGGTGCCCTTTCTCACCGTTTCCCTTTTGGTTGGGAGGGTTCCCCTAAAATAGGCTACAGAGAAAGGGGTACCCTTATTCTAACCTCTCTACTGCAAAAGCTAGACATTGAAATGGGTGTTTCCTCTCGGACCCCTCCAAAAAGGTCCCAAAAAAGGGGTCCCCAAATAGTGGAGAAACCAGGAATGGACCCACAGCCAAATGGGCGTTGCTCAAAATTGAAATTGGACCCCTCCAAAAAGGTTCAAGCAGGGTCCCCTATTTGGAGAGCCCACATGGTGCGCGTGCGGGCTAAATTCGATATGGGTTGGGTGGCGTTATGCCATGAAGGGCAGTCGTGACCTCAGCTTTCCGGACCCGAGACTCGTTCAACTTCCGCTGGTTTTGAACTGGGTTGAACTTGGCTATTGGGTTTGGTGGTGGCGAAGTTTGAAGTTTGCAGGTTCGGAGTTGGACAAGATTTGGGAGGGTTGGAGTCGGAAAAATACACAATAGGGTGCATGTATTAATAGGGAAAGGGCTTAGAGGAGCCGCAGATGCCCTATGGGCCATGGTTGCTTAGAGCAAAGAAGGAGTTGTCTTTGACGCCATGTCTCTGGCCTCGAAAGAGGATTTGCTGATTGACCCAATGCCACTGTTGGTCCTTTTTCGTGCTGTGTTGCCCGGCAGAACAATGATGTGTGACATGTGCGGTTGCTGACAGGCTGGCTTGCTTGCTGGATGCCGAACCGGTTGGGTTGAATTATTTGCTCGCATCCTGGCTGGAGGACTTGCTTACATGGCTTGTGAGAGGATGGCTCGGGGCTGTTTCAGTCGTGCGTTCTTTTCATGAAGCGTTTCCGCCAGCCACGGCTTCTCTCGGCACAAGGGTCGCCAGTGCTGCAAAAGAAGGAAGCATAACTTAAGTGGACTGTCTGAAGTGCCAACATTTGGGTTTCGAGCTTGACAACACCCGTCCGTTGACACATGCACAATCCACTGCAATGTTATTCAGATAGATTCCCATCCAAACCAGCCTAATGCAGCAATCAATTTCCAGCGTCCCAATCCTGGTAGCTCTGCAACAGCTGCCTGGCCCCAAGACGGCACCTCATTCTTCCTGGGTCCTTTTTTGGGGGAGGGTTCCCCTACTAAAATAGACTACAGAAAAAAGGTACCCTTATTGTAACCTCTCTACTGGAAAACCTAGCTTCTTACACTTGTGCTCTTGACAGCGTGTGCACCCCGCCTGTGGCGCCGGATTTGCGAAGTCCTGTCGCATCGCGCGATTTCGCGCCATGAGCGGCTTTGCGCCGGTGCACCACTTCGCAGATCTGCAGCCGGAGCCCGACTCCACGCTGCTGGGCCAGGGCTTTATCCCGCCTGACTTCAACACGGGCCGGATCCGCGCGCTGCTGGCCCGCTTGGTGCGGCTTGGCCTTCCGAAGCTCATGGGCGGCTGGGGGAAACGGGTTCCAATGATCCTGGCTTCACTTAACAGAGGCCTGCCACGGGTCAGGTCGGGCTTATGTTTTTTTTTAATGCCAGGATATGCCGTGAGCGATTTTTAGGGGTGATGCCAGAAGGATCCCGAAATGATCAAGGAGAAATTATGTTTTTTGCGCGATGGTTCCTGAGCGTGTTTTGTCAGCGTTTGATTTTGTATGCTCCATAGTTTGGCTGGCTACAGGCGCTTTTGAATAGATTACATGCTGGTACCCTGCCCACGCGTCAAACTCCGTCCACTGTTTCTCTGCGGAATCTCGATCAATCCTCCACTACTAGTTGAACTCAAGAAACGAAGCATGTGTTGTTATCATCTCCAACCATCATACCTACTCTTCCAGTATGCAACCTTTTTGAACGGGTAGACCTGTTGCAGCGAAGTGGCTGTGCTTGGCACTTGGCTAGCTACGGGCGGCAAGTTCTCGAAGCTTCGGCTTAGGTCCAGTCTCCCACAATTCCTTCGAACAAAGTTTGGAGGAGCGACACGCCACTCTTCCGAGGTTGAAGCCGCAATTTGCACAATCTTGAGCATGAAGTCGAGAACGGCTTCACCAGTCCAGGCCGTTCCGAGGGGCATCCAATGTTAGCTTTCGTCCACCTCTCAAGGTCTGAAGTGTCAGGGGATAGCCTTGAGGCCAGGACTGAAGCAACTGTCGCCACATGCCTTGTAAGAGCTTCAGCCAGAAATGGCTGGCCCACAAACGAGACAACGAAATCCTTAAAGCAAGAAAGAAAAGAAAGAAAGAAAGAAAGACAGAAGGAAAGAAGGAAAGAAGGAAAGAAAGAAAGAAGGAAAGAACGAAAGAAGGAAAGAAAGACAGAAAGACAGAAAGACAGAAAGACAGAAAGAAAGAAAGACAAACACACACACACACACACAGTCAAAGCAAGCTCGTAACCAGGCACACAACCACACGACGCAAAGTAATAAGAAGAACACCACACGCACGTAAGCACGCAAGCAAGCAAGCTAAGCAGGTTGTTGCACCTAGGAAGACCACGGAGAGCATGGAGCAGGCGGCCAATTGGGGCGAGCAAGGCTTGGTGTCTGCCGGCGCTGCCGCAGAGCAGGCGGCGCGCCACGCGGACCGCGCCTTCCGACTGCCCATGGCGGAGCCAGGCGGGCGGGGAGAACGTTCAGAGCAGGTGGGCAGAGAGGGATGCCATCTAATCACTTTCTTTCACCCTTGTGTATAACGACCGGGGGGTGAAAGGGGCTCACCCATGAACGGTTGGGGGATTTCTGAATTCAGCATTCTGAAATACAGGAATCTGCCCAGACAGATGGATGCGTCGAGAATTGCATGGAATTGCTGATTTCCGAGGGTGACTCCCCATGACTGCTTGCGTGAGTGGACGCGAATCCATGGCGTGTCGCGCGTTCACATGTTATTGCTGTCATGCATGTGCATGTGAGTACATGGTGTTGGAGGCTGGGGTCTCGCACAAGCTTGGCATCCTTGCTGGCCCAGAGGGCCAGCCAGCTGATGTGAGGGAGAGGGCCCAGCACGGAAGTGCATGTATTCATTCCATTGCTACCTGCGTGTTGGTCAAGCCATCGGCAACACGCTTCTCCCTCCAATTGGAGAAAGCTCTGATTTAAGATTCGGCCTCATGGTGATCTGAAAGCTCCCTACAGGTGCGCCCAGATGCCCAGCTTGATCAGACTCCATTTGGGTGTGTGATTGAATTAGGGGGTACCGGGGATACCTCAAGAATTGTGGCTTTTCTTTTGTCTAAGATGATCACTAAGATGGTTTCCACTACCCCCAAACCACTACCAGGGGCTTAATGTGAGATACTGTGATACACAGCCACTATATAAAAGGTATATGAGTATCTCATTTTATCCTAGGGGTAGCTTCGGTTTGGGGCTGGAAAACATCATTTTGCTGGTGCTCAGCAGGGAATAAGGGAATGACCCGCAAGTCATAGGTTTTCGGCTTCCATCTAAAAAACCGCACACCACACATGGCTATGGGTCGAAAACGCGTATCCGAAATGGGTTGCCCTGGTAAAGGGAACCAAAGACTAAACCTGCGGTCCAATTCCTGGTGGTACTTTGACCCATACCCACATGGCGATTTTTTTTTCACCAGGCACCGAGGCCATGGGAGAGCTGGAGGGCATGTTCCCGCCCCGCTGGTGGATGACCTGGGGCCGCAAAGCCATGGGCGACTGCGAGGCATCGGCTTCGCGCCGCGCGCCCCGGGGGGAGTGGAGAGTTGATTGGTCGAGGGCAATTGTAACAGGATCGAGTTCTTGCATTTGTTTGCTTGGTTCAAGCAAAGATTATGGGCATTCAGAGTTTTCCGACTTGAGTGCCATGTTTTGGTGGGAATTGAAGTTGCCCTTGGGGAAAGGCGGTCGCAGCGACGAGACAGTGCAACGTGGCCAGCATGAGGGTCATTGAGAATGCTTTCCTGACGTCCTGTTAGCATTCAATGTTAGCACCTGCCATACCATGCCCCGCCAGGCCTTGATCCCGCTGAGCCTGCTACCACGGCCTGATGCGCGGCCAGACTGGCGCGACAGAAGGGGCGGCAGCTTCTTGTGAGGGGGCGGTGGTTGCTCGGCGGTGGTTGCTCGGCCTGCGCCAGAAAGTCGCGCTGTGGTGTGGTAGGGCTTGGCGAGTTGCACGTTGATGTACAACAGCCCTGTTGGACAACCCTCGAAGGATGCCATTCAAAGCTTGTTTTGTTGTTTGCGTGGACCTTCTCGCAAGCCAAAGTTGCTGAAGAGCGTGTGCCGAGCGCTGTACTTGCAGCATCCGGTGAAAAAAGACTGTGCAGCCAGCCAAAGGTTGGGCCACTGGGGCACTCTTCAAAACGTGGCCCAAGATCTCGCTGGCCAGGTCATGGCAGCTGAGAGCAGCGCCATCCCGCGGGTCTCGGACCTGACATTGGCGCTGTTGCAGGAATCTGGGAAAGATCGAGGTTCGAAAACGGCGCGCGCTGGGGCCACCAAATGGTCTAGTACTGCCCTTTTTCGGGTTTTCCCTACTACTCTCAAGAACGTGCAGGTTGAGGTTGAGAGTTGCCGTTTTTGGCGAAGGGCGAACCTGAAGTAGCAAGTTCACAAGTTTCGGTGAAAGTGGACCGCACCTTTGCGCAACTGAACCAGCCACTGCTGATTTGGCTGCGCGCGCAACCTCTTTCCGTCGTCAAGCGCTTAACCCCTTACCTGAAGCGCATAGGTAGAGCAAAGGAGCCCCATCGGCACTGAGCGAGCCAAATGCGGACGCCTGTCGCATGGGGTCGCGACCCCTATCCGCCGCAGCAAAGTGAGAGAAGCCTGGATGGCCTGAGGGCCATTGCCAGGAGCAATGGTTCAAGGTTCTAATGTTCCGAAGCTCTTTCTAGGCAAATCGCTCGTGTGCTGGGGCCGCTTGGAAAGTTGTGCTCGCTCAACCACGAAGTGCAGTTGCTTAAGCCAGTGCAAGTGAGTGAACCAGTCGCTCCAAAGATTGGCTTCAGCCTCTCTATTGCAAGATGTGTTTTCTAACGTATGACCGTAAGTCAACCCCTCAAGTTTTAAAGTTCAGTCATGTCATGCTGCTCGCCAAGCACCATGCCACGTTGCAGCCTTTGTTTGGCCTGCAATTTGCATGCGTTGACTCGTGAATACAGGAGGTACCAACTGATTTGTTCACACAAGATAGCGTTTGACGGGTAGCGGTCTCCCTTTTTGTTGTGGGGCGCCGGTGTCCTTCGGATTTTGGATTAGGATGGATCCCACTTTGAACAACTCAGACCAATGGGCAGGACAGTGGCTGGTACCGCGTGCATGGCGGCGCAGGCGTCGAAGGTGCCGGCATGCATCAAGGGAAGCGCGCGACTAATGGACCCCCAGTATGAGAAGCGGAGGGTGTTTGTTTACTTGCTTGGTTGGGTTGCTTGCGTTGCTTGGGTTGGTCGGGTTGGTCGGGTTGGTTGGTTGGGTTGGGCTGGTTTGTTGGGTGGGTTGGTTGGTTGGCTGGGTGTGCAATGCTCTGTTTCTTGCTCGCAGAATCTCTTAGAGGCCCTCAGTTGAACACTCCAAATGTCCCACAGACGCTTAGATTCCTGCGCCTCGGCCCTTGTTTGCCGCGGGCGGGCGAAAAACACGCGCCGCACAGCCGGAAATGAGCAATGCGTCACACGCGTCAGGCGCCGACAGCGCTGCGGGGCCCTTCTTCTTCGGAAAGGGCAAGGGCTGTGGTGCCTCGGCCGGTTCATGGTTGTCGTAGGGAAACATTTCACATTTTTACTTATTGTGGTTTAGTGGTTGAAATCCCCACTTAACTGCTAAAATTTAAATTTTTGCTCCCCTTCCAACGTCAACCAAGGGTTTAGGGGCATCATAACGCTTAGCCGGGGTGTACTTGATGCGACATGCTGGCCAGTGGAACTCAGCTCTTCGAATTGACCTATCACTATGACTTCTGAATGTTTCCCGTCGGCTCCCCTGTTAGCACGTGGCTGTACGTCGTGTGCGGTCGGATGGTTGGGGCTTGGCGCCAGAAATAGGCCAGTTTTGCTCGGACAGTGCAGCGGTGTATTCTCATATAATGTCTGGCATGCTCTGAGCAAAGTGCAATTTTAGTCATTTTGGGGTTTGTGTTTCAGGCCGCTGTCGAAGAAGAGGGCCACATATTGAGGTTCCCCTGCTTGCGAATCTTGGGCAGTGTCCCATTTGGGGCGGCCTCTCAGCGGGGTAAAGCAGCTCAGTTGACGATGACGGACGCACATCAGCACTTGGGCTTTGGTGCTGTCATGGCTGAACGGTCAATGGCTACTTGCGCGCAGAAGAGTTGAGGCGATGATCGAGCCAGAAATTCATCGAACCGGTTGTCATTGGTTCCAGCACATCGAAAGCAACCAACTAGTACTGGGTATTCATAACCCTTGTGAGCATCAATGTGGCAACGTATCCTTCACAAGGCATTCTTATCTTGGCACAGGAGGCTTTTTGTTCCTCTGGTCCGGGCTCCAGAAGCAATACTCTTTGTTTAGCCTGCATGTCCAGGAACGGGGTGCGCCCTCAGGTAACAGCTTGACTCGACTTTAGGGGGATGCGCGGCAATCCATGACACTTGAGCAGATCCAGGTTGTTCAACTTGATGAGCCAAAGCAGTTCGAGGCACTTCATGGCTGATTGGTTTGCCGCTCAACCGATGCCACAGACCGAGGCTTCCTGCAGGACAAGTGCATTGTTGCGGCTTGGGCTGATTAGAGCGGACGGCGCGCGGGAAGTTGTCTTCGGTCTTTGGCAATCGTTCTTTCTTTGGGTTATACGCAAATTGCTGTAGGGCTGTCGCTCGGACATAGTTCAGCGTTTTGTGGCATGATGGGCCAAAGCAAGGAACTATTATGCGGTCAAAAGTGCGAAGTGTATATACTGACATTGTTCGCAGATTGCAGCGCAGAGCTCTCACTCTTTCAGCCCGGGGCATTCAGGCTTGCACATTCAGTATTGCTAGCGCCCTTGTTGCTTGTCACTGTGCATTCAGTAACGAGCGGGATTGCCACAGAACATTATGCATGGTGCAGGCGCAAGTGGTGGAGGTTGCTTGTTGATGCACTGATTTGCCGCCAGCCCTGTGGTTCTTGGTCCTGGGATTTATGTGTGGGGCACTGTGTGTAGGAGCCTTTGTGATCAACAGTTTTTTTTTTGTTTACCGAGTTGGTAGCCCTTTTTGGTGGTTCTGAACCTACATTTTTGAGGGGTCCCCTACCAGAAAGAAAAAACAAAAAAACGTATCCTTTTCCGCATTCACCAAAAGGTGTGCCTGGACCATGCAGCCAAAACATATCCGCAGCCACTTTGCCCCGTGCTCTTTCAAGGCTCTGGAGATCTCTGGAGGTATCAACTTCGGAGTCAAAACCGCATTTATTTCTTTTGAACTCAATGACAGTTGTTCCATTTCAGGGTGAGCCAAAGCCACATTTTTGTCAATGACCGTTGATCCATTTCAAGGAGGTGATCTTTGGATTGCCATGACCATCCTGAACTCTTTCGAGTTGACATCAGCCATCGCTGGTTGCTCCCAGTCGCTCAAAAGCTTCACCGGCCGTGTGCAACAGAATGTCGTCAACCCCACCTTGCCCAATCTGATGGGCCCACTGCTCAGGTGGCTTCTTCCTGACCCTTATTTCACTTATTTCTTTCCCGTTGGTCGCACTTGACTTGCGAACCGAGGATGGGCAGAGCGCATTCCCGGACACCTTCTGCGCCTCGAATGGGTTGGCAGGGTCGGGCAGGCTTCTCCACTTCCCTTGGCGGTTTCCGGCCATAGACCGAAAAGACGTTACAGTTTAGGTTTTGTTGAAGGGGTGAACGAACCACGTAACCCACCACGTTCCGTACCAGGAAGCCCCCTCCGTTTGAAGTAGGTCAATTGTTGGCAATGGCCCGCTCGCCCCTTGCAGCACGGGCAAGCTCGGCAGGGAAAACGCCATTAGGGTAAACGGCACTCGGCCGAATCCCAGGCCGGTGGGATCACTCGTCATTTCGGCGCTTATGTTCACTCCCTGAGATGTGTCCGTACGCCACGTCAAGCTGCGGCATAATTATTTTTCTGGAGCATGTTCTGCCAACAAAGGCTGGCCATGGAGTGAGTGTGCTTTGCTTTGAGTGAGCCTTTGCAGGTGTTGAAGTTACGGCCAGCAAGCCAGGAAGAGGGGAAACAAAGGGATCTCAAAGTAAGTTCAAAGGTGTTTGGCACCCAGCCCGTGCTTTCGGGCGATCTTTGCACTGCTAGCGCGCAGCGTGTTTGCTGTCTTTTGGGTGCCGACCCCTTCCCGGCCACTTAAGCCATATGATTGCCTCTCCTGCGGAACTGCCAGCCTGAAACCCCGGTGATTCTCCACGACTCGTTCCATGGTTTAGCCTATGGTCGGTGTTGTTGCCGCTTCGCAGGGTACAAAAACCGACGCATCTTAGGTTGGCCCCTGCAAAAGGGTTCCACTTGCTTGAACTTCTTGCCAGACTGTCAGTCGAGAGCAATTTGCTGAGCAACTGAGCACAGCGTTGCAGCAGCTGGGTTGCGTATTGGTGCGAGCCATTCTGCACAAGGCCCATTCCGGAGCAATCTAGGTAAAGCAATGCTTTGTCATGGGTCAACTGAGCTGTCGACGCGCTTGATGTCGCATTTCAGGCACGCAGAACCAGGGCCATTGTGCTGACCCTTCTGCGGGACACTCGGCTTTTGTCAGGGAAGGGAATCGATCCAGGGAATCGATCCGCAATCCGAAATGGGCGAAGGTTGCCTGGGACGCCGGCCACCCTCCCCCCCCCCCCGCCGGCACCCGCATCTCAATGCACATTACTCGAGCTGAGAAAGAGGAAGCTACATATAATCGGCTTTTGGGAACTCCAGGTCTTGGACCCTCGTCAGGAAGCTGCAAGCGACGCCCACGCAGTCGTATACGTTTAGCATTTGGACAATTCCATGGCCAAGTCTTGCCAACCTTGTTTTGCAAGCCGCATTTTGCAGGATTCAGTTGGCACTGCTGTGCTTTCAACAAATTCAAGAGCAGGCTAGCCCGGCCATCTAGTGAACCTAGTGAGTCTTGCCCATGAAATCCCAAACATACTCGTTCCAGCCCCACAGAAAACACAAATTCAGCGCACGCATGGCTGCTCACTGGTTCCTTGCGCTTGGCATGGTCGTTTGCAGGATCTGTGGCTTGCTCCCAAGACCACATGTCCGTGGGCACGTGCACGAACTGCCTGCACTCGGAGAACTTGCCTGCGATGTACCAGCACTTTGCAAATCCCAGGCTCGCGGACGCTCGCGGAAAGGGAGGGAAGATGCTGCAAGCAATGAGCCGTTCGATGTTAAGCTACGGAAAGCAGTGGGGTATGGGCACATGTGCACACCAATGGTTGGCCCAGCGTTGCTTGAAAGTTTGAACGGCTGCTGGTTTGACCCATGGAATTCAACTGGCTGTTCGATATGGGAGGCCAAGGAGACAGCTCTCGCAACTTTCCGAGTTAGCTGCCTGGTATGCCTGGTGGAAAAGATGACCAAAAGCACTCACCAGGTTGCACGTCAGAACTCATACCATCTTCCCGACTGGGGCTCGAGGCTCTTGAGGTCTGTCAGCCTGGGCTGTGGGCTTCAGCGTCACATTTGCACCCTCGCAAAAAAGGAGAGGCCCCGCTCCCTGTGAATGGAGAAGGGTGGGTGTTGGTTCATAGGGTAGCTAGGCGATTGATTGGCAGCTCGGTGATTTGGCCAGAGTCCGTATCGCGCAGCGGGCCCACTTAGCTTGCGCAAGTGCCAGCGACCTCCAATTGATGAATGCTTGCCATTTCTCTTATTCTTTGCACAAGTCACAAGTTGTATAACCATGTCAGTCCACATACGCACCCAAAAAGACAGTCCCTGCGACCTCTGCCTTAAAGGATGCGTCAAAAAACCACCTGCTTTACCACATGTCAGTTGGCGCTTTACGACGTGTCAGTTGGCGAAGGAGCCAATTTTTTCCGGCGCATCCTGTCAACGCGTCAACGCGTCAGGCTCGGTGGCATCGGCCAGTATGCCCGCCGGCAGCAGGGAGAGATGCTCACCTGCCCCTCCCAATGCTCCGTATGGGGGGGCCGGGTGGTTTTTTCGGATGGGCCACCTGGAGGTGAAGAACTTGTAGGGTCCTGGGCCCAGCAAGATGGCCGCTGCGACTTGTCTCTCTCTTTTTTTTGCGCGGGTCCCCGACCTTTCAGAGATCGAGTTTACAGTTCGCAACTCCTTTTATTGGAGGGTCTCAGCTTTGTCCAAAGAAGTCGCCCCGTTTGCGTTGGTTTCCCTTTGGACCAAGCCCAAGGTTGTTGAGCCATGTTGAGCCTCCTTAAATGCCCCTTTCACCTAGAAAACCAAGAGGAACCCCCAGCATTCCACCCGCTGAGGTGGGCTACTGCCCCACGGTGGAGCCCTTCTGGTCCGGCGGGCGGCCCACCTTCTGCCAGGAGAGCGGCGCCTTCAGCGCCACCACCTCCCAGCGCACCCCGACTCGCGTCGACGCGCGTCGGCGCGCCGGCCATTTCGGCCACCCCTCGGAGGGTTCGGAGCCAGGAAACGCCACCGGATGGTTCAGGGCCAAGGAGCTACAAAGAATGTCCCGCGTTTCGAACGGCGTCGAATTGGTGAAACTCTGGGGCCATGGCCATGTGAAGCTTTACTGACCTCACCGGGATCCGTTGGCTGAGATGGGCCCTTCCTTCTGGCCTTCCGCCAGTCAACGGCTGTGTCCACCAGTTGGCGGACTGAAGACTTTTGTCTCTGGGGGTTTCTTCTAGGCCAGTAAATTTCCAGATGGTTAGAGCTTCGATGACAACCTGTTCCCTAGGTGAAGACTTTGTCTCTGCACGGGGTTTCTTGTGGTTGTTCAAGGTTCCCACACGAAGAGCTGCTGATGCGTACAAGTTTGCTTGGAATGAAGGTCAGGAAACTATGGAGCTGCCTGAGCGGTTTCTTCATCCGGCGCCACACCATTTGAGACTGTGTCATGTTATTCGCACCCGTATGTGGCACCTCGGGCCCCCCCGTGGGCAGATGCTGCTCTGAGATGAAATACTTGCCACTTTCACGCGAAGCATTGCTTGTTTCTAGGGCAAATGGATTGGAGGCAGCGTTGGCTCCAGAACGGCTTGACAGAAGGGGAACGGTGTGACACAAATGCGCAAGTGTTGGGGCCAAACAAGGAGAGCAAAATCTCCTAGAGTACTTTGCCAGAGGCAAATCCTAAGCATTGCGTTGGTGGGGCATTTCTTGTAAGCGAAGCTCCGACAAGAGGCAGCCATCACGATGGAAGAACCTAGGAGCTAGGACATGTCAGCTCGGGCTGCTAGAGGAGGCAATTTGCTAAACGCATTGCCCTAAACCCAGGCTGCATGAAGTGGTTTAAGTTTACAGTTGTTAGTTGCATTGCCGGCCAAGCGCATCACACCGACAGCCCACGTGCAGCTTCTCTGAGGCTATGGCGAGTCTGTGGGCTCCTTTTCGCGGTGTATCTTGTCCACCGCCACGCAGCAAGGCAGGGCAGGGTTGATGCAAGCCACTGAAGGTACCCCCTTGAAATTTCGCACTACTGTTTCGGAGGGGTTGGCCTCCTTATAAACGTTTCGTTTCATAGTGAAACGGGGGTCACTCCTAAATTTGAAGGGGGGTCTGAAAGTAGTTAGCTACAATGCCAAGTCAACCAGCGAGTCAAGGAGAGGGAAAGGACAATGATTTTGGTCTGCATGATCCTCTAGCCTAGAGAGACGGAGGGCGAGACGTGGTTATCATTGTTTGTTGCAAAGTGTGACAATATTCGACCGGACTGTCAGTAAGGAAATGCCTTGAGGGAAGCCCTAGCTCATGCATCCAAGGCTTATCTAGCAAGTGGACTGGTGTTGTTCTCCAAAGATCGCTGCACGTTTTTGGTGAATGCCGTTTTTGGTTCAACTTCCCCGAGTTCCACCACCCAAAGGACGTCGTAGACTTGCAGGGTCAGACAGGCTCAAGCTTATGAAGATGCACTCATCCCCCTGTGAGTGGTGTTCTTGGCAAGGGGTCCCGCCCACGTCCTTGAGCGGTGTTTCTTTCAACCAAGTGCTTGAGTTCTGGTCGTCAAGCCATGGCGTTGACCCTCATGCTCAGCCAAAACCAACGCGGGAGACCTATGCCCAAGTGAAAACTCGAGAACAGGGTTCTGGGATCAAGTTGGGTTTTACCCCACTTCTGTGATACCTTCGGGAATCTCCCCTATGTGGCTTAGTCTTTGGGACGCCCGGATTAATAAACCCCTGCTTATTAATATGGGGGTGTCCCTGGTTTTAGTGGGGATTTGTCACTTTTTGAGGGGAACACCCCCCATATTAATACACAGGGGTTTATTAATGCGGGGTCAACATTATGGTTGTATCACAGATTCGTGGATTCCATTTCAACCACAGCCCTGCCGACTCGAGAACGAGCGCCTGTTTTTTTTTCTTTCTGTAGGCTACATCCAGCCGCCGGAGCCCCTGGGCACCTGCCGCAACGTCTACTGCGAAGAGGGCGGTCTCCGGATCCAGCGCCCCGGTGCCCGTTTCCTCAGCCCTCGGGGGGTTGTGAGTGCCAAAACCGGGCGATGCGTCTTGGTACTTTTCGGCTGTGGGGGATGATGTGGGTGCACTTGTTTTGTTTTTTCCCCCTGGGGCTGGATGCGTTTTGTGACACGGGTGTGCCAGTTGGCACTTTTCCTCACGGGTTCTGAGTTTGCCTTCATCAATCACGCACGGAAACCGCAGCAATCTTAGGGGTCCCCCCAAAAAAGAAACCCATTGCTTGAAACTCATCCCTTCAAAGACATGTCTGGCAAGCCAATGTGGAGGCAAAGAGTTGTTGGGGTGTTCGTCACGGAGGATCTCGGCGGAGAACTTTGTCTATTGCACCCCGGCGGAGGTGGGCCAAAGGAAGGACGTGTACGGCCAATTCGCAGGCGCGAAATGGTGGCCCCCCTGCGAAGGGATCCTTGAGGCGCATCAGCCCATTTTTTCTGATCAATACAGGGTGCGGAGGATGTAATTTGTAGATTGGCGAGGGCCACAACTTGGAATCAAATCAGCGCCTTTTGTCAGCTCAACAACTAGCAGTGTTTGGGCATGTTTGTAGACGTGTGTATGCTGGTGTTGTCGAATTGCAGGCCGCTTCTGAGAGTCTGATCATCACTGAATGCCAGACTCGTCTTCTGATTTGTGCCTGTAAAAACGGCTCAGGCTGCAACAGAACTAAGCAAGAAGCTAAGCAAAGAAGTAGCTGTATGGACGATCCAATGGGCGTGAGGAGGCATATGCAGACAGCTTCCAAGTTGCCTCTGGCATGTACCCACCCCCCCTCAAATCGGCATCTTACTCGTGACTCTCCCGAGTGCTAACCACCCAGCATGTCTAGACCGGAGTTTCTGTGCCGCGCCTTCCCTGGGCCAGGCTACGTGCTGTGCCCCAGCGTCGAGCTCCTTTGCCCCGGGGGCCCCAGCTCGAAGCCCTGTGCCTTCCCCGGGACGATGCGCCACGGCCGGTGCGCGCCTTGCCAAGCAGGCGCTGGTTAAGGAGGTGCGCGTCTTGTGGGGCGGGGGGCGCGAGTATGCGGCACAGGCGGCTTGTTGTTGTTGCCCTGTTCGATTTTCAGGGCGTGGCTTCTGTGGCATGAAAGAGCCCTAAGATAATGTTCAAGGCAGTGTGCTAACGGAAATGTGATACTGCTTCAGAGCTGCGTCAACATGCGATGATACTGCCAGGCTGGGCAGGATTGGCCAGATGTTGGCACACTCCATACGAACCGTGAATTAAATGAAGAGCCGTTCAATTTGTGCGCAGTATTTGTCGAGTCGCTCGGAATATGACTGGAATTTGAGGTGGGCGGTAGCTTTGTAGGTTTAGAATTGGTTTAGTATTGGCTAGTTCCAATTAGTTATTGGGAGATCTGGGGTCTGGGAATATCTAAGTCTGTTAATAGGGTGCATGTAGTGCTGATGATGGGCGTGGCACCCTCCGATTAAGGGTGGTTCATACCTCGCATCCAATTCTAGGTATGCGCGCCTGGCTTTATGGGAGCGGACTGCAGTGTCCGGGATCTTGCGGTGAACCGCGAGGACGCGTTGAACGATGATTTGCCGCGTTTCGCAGGAAATGGCCCCTCCCATCTTCCAGGTACCCTTCCAAAGGTGCTATGTTGGAGGAAGGGGACCGTTTGTTCGTGGTGGATTGCCCCCGGCTTTGCAGCACGGGCACTGTCCAAGGCGCCCCGTTCCGTCTCCAAGCATGCACCAGCACTGGCCACACAGCACCTCGTTTGGGACTCGGAGACGGAAAGGGAGCAGTTCTGAAGGCTGATGGCACCAGGTTTGAGAAGATCCCAGGTTGGCCTTGCCACTGCTTTGGCTGAAAATGGGCAAACGCGGAGATTGGGGCAATGCCACAGCTCGTCTCCGGTTTTGAAGGACTACCCCTACGGCCTGCGGTATCCGCAGCAAGAATTCGTGCTCAAGGCTGTGGGGAGAGAGGAGATTCGATGCGAAGTGTTGGCTCCCGGTTCGCTTGGGAGGCGGCACGCGCCCAGAAGACACAACAGAGAGACACACCCACACGCACACACAAAACAGATCCTAAATGCAGCGATAGGTTCCAGCAGGGTATGACGTTCGCGCTCTTCCCGGCTGGCAACTGTTAGCTCCCAAGGAGTTGAAGCCAACGCCACTGTTTTGACTGAAGGACTGGTTCTGGGGTCACAAGATGGGTTCAACTCATTCAGGAGCAAAAACGCGTTTGGCCCCACTCACGTTTGGCCCAACGCTGGTGGATGGTTTTTGCGGCTCGGGTCCGCGAGGCGGGGGTGCCGCTGGCGTTGACCGAGAATCTTGCCGCGTGGCCGGTGGGCCCGCAGCTGCTGGACGCGCCCAAGGTGCTGCAGTTCCGAGTGGCTCCGGAGCGGAGGGAGGGGAGGGGAGTCAGCGAGATGCAAACGGGGGGAGCTTGGAGGAACGGTTTGGGGATCTTTGGGGGTGGTTGGAAGGTCTGGGGCGCGATTGCAGCACCTCCGGTTCTTTTTGCAATCAAAATGAGAACGTTTGTAGGGTCCCATTAGCCTTTGGCAAACGCGTGGGTCTTGGCTTGGGCCCTCCAGGACCTGCCCCTGGGCCTCTCACTGCAAGATGGCGGCGTCATAGATGGCACTGCTTTGGTGGCGCAACCCCGCACGGCCCACGTGCGCCTCGGTGCTCGGGCTGGGGGGGCTGGGGGGACAGATCAAATCAAATGACTTGTGTTTACTTTCGCAGTCCATGGCACGCATGCCAAAGGCTTTGCTGCACAAACCACTAGAGCAGTAGATGAGCTTTGGTTCATCAACCAGCAAGCTGTTTGATTCTGTTTCAAGCTTGGGGGGGACGGCGCGCCAATCATGAAGGTAGATGCGCCCTCGGAAGTTGAAACTGCTTACCTATGTGCGCGTAGGGTGGGTTCATTGTGTGGACAAGGCCGGCACTTTGCCGGAGCCGGAGAAGGGAAGCGCAAGCGGTCGGCTGTGGAGTTCTGATCAGCTGGCTCGCTCATTCGGGCAAGTCCCGGAGTCCTTTCCTCAGACGACCCAAGCACCAAAAACGACGTATGCCTTCACGGAGATGTCGAAAATGGCACCGATCTCCGGTAGCCTTCCCTGTAGCACATTCGCCAGCCGATGGATTTGGCTCCAAGGCTTGCGCAAAAAGGATGACTTCCCGGAACGGATTGGAACCAACTGGGAGCCATTGGGGTTCCATTTGGGTGTGGTTCCCATTTTTGAGGGTATCCTTTTTAGTTGGTGTTTTTGAAATGGAAGCCAAAAAAAGGAACCCCATGGAACCCCCCCCAATGTTTTTGGGTCCAACCTCCCAACAAAAAGCACCCATCAAAGATCAAAGGGCATTCAGGCGTGGGCTCTGAGGATCGAGGCCTTCAGTTGGACGGGTTCCAGCAGCACCGTCCCTTGGCCTCGCTGAGTTGCGCCAACGCTGTGGAATGGGGGGGGAGGGAATTGCCAGCAGACGGATAAAAACGCCGCCGGGGCACATCCATCGCGTTGATCGGGGAGAAGCTGCCTCATAGAAGTCTAGCTAACACCAGTCAGACGGATTCCGATGGCACGCGAGAAATCTGGCTAAAATGAGCCAAGTAGCGGACAATGTGGGGAAAACAACATGAGCCTTGCCCTTGATACTCCCTAAGCGGATCCAAGAGGGCCATTATTGTGGAGACGAACAGCTCACACAAAGATGTTCAAACGGATTCATTACAGCCATCGTTGGCAGCCACCTCTTTGCTTGCTTTTCGCCAAGTCCACCCTTTTTGGCAGCAACCCAAGCATGGCCCGTGGAGAATGGCTTTTCAACCCCAGGTCATTTTCATCACGGTGACCTGTGCTGCTTGGCGGCATCCGTTCGGTTGGCAGGGAAGAGGTTTTTGCGCAGAAAAGCGGCGCTGCCTTCTGAAGTCAGCAGCGCGCACAACTGAATTGTGCGATGTTTGGGGTTGGATTCATACAAGTGAGGGACATGGGTGTGCCCCATCAACTCTTGAGGAGCATTGTTTGCTGTTTCTGGCACAAGGCCAAGGGAGGTGTCCTTTTTGGCTTAGTTTCGATAGAAATAGATGGGTGTGGTTTTTATTGCCCATTTGTCCGTGGCTCAAATACATTACCCAAAATTGCAGCTCGGAAAATGGAGCCAAAGACTAAAACCTGCGGTTAGCCCTAGCTCTTGCATTTTGAGCCACAGCCATTTTTGTCATGGGAAACCCATCCATAGCTCCAAAAGGTCAGCCCTAGGCCTTGCCAGACCGAGAGATTTGCGCCCATGGCAGGAGGTGGCCTGCCCGGAACCAACGGGCACCACCTCGCGCAGCCCAATGTCCACGTCGGGGTCCGAAGGCGCCCGAGGGAGTCTGTGGTAGGGCCAACTCGGAGGTGAAGGTGGTCCAGGCTTTGCTGCGGTGCTGGCTATCCAGCTTCCCCGTGAAAATTGTGGGGGATCCAGGGTCAGTATCAGTTTGGTGCATTCAGGGCGTGTTGCTTCGGAGCCCGGCTGCGTTTGGCGTCAGATGTTTGCGACTCCTGTTGACCCCTGGTGACATGCGCCCCCACCACCTGTCCTTCGCGGCGCTTGCGTGCCGCCAGGGCCTGTGGCAACGGGGAAGCAGCTCGGCACCTTCAGAGGGTTAGGTGGGCAGGGGCTGGCTGCTGCCAGGCCAAATCTACGGAATGCAGACCGATAATCAAGCGCGCCCGGCGCAATGCGGGCAACGCCAGCCTCTTCCTTTGGATTGTGCTGGATGTGGCGGGGGAGGGGCCCCAGGCTGCCGATTTGCGGGAATAGCCCAGGTGATAGAAGCCAGGCTGGCAGCATGCTTGGAAGTCGAGTAGACATTGTGTTCCAAGAGTTTGACGTTTGCGGGTTCCTGGAAGGGAACATGAAGGGCGCATTCGCAAGCACGAACCGCTCCTTGATGCTGCATGCCACCTATGTCTATGTGTCGTTAGGCATTCCACATGGTGCAGGCTTGCAACCAGCCCAGTCCATTTCCATTAGCGCCCTTACTTCCATACAGCTCCCTCCCAACACAACCGAATTGAATGCTACAAAGATCTGGCCATTCAGCTTCTTATGACGGCAGCTATGGGCCCACAGGTGTGTGAGCCGTTTGACATACTGCCAAGGTTGTTCCGGTCAACTACTTGAAGTGGATGATGGGATGACATACAAACCAACGCAAAATAATATGCACATGCAGGTCGGCTGTTTTGGGTCGAAGGTAAGGGCCTGAAGCTTCCACTTGGTATCCCAGAATGGCAAGCTAAGCCCACCGACATGAAACGTACTGGGGGCTCCTGCTTCTCCAATAGAAACTCTTTGGTGTTAGTCGGTTGGCTGTCCAGTTCAAATCCAATTCGAGTACCATCAAAACCATCTAGCCAACTCAGCAAGAACACGAGTTTCTTCATCAAAACCTCTGGAAACCCGGGACCACCACCCCCCCCCCCCCGGAGCTTTTCCGGTGAGCGCGCGCTCGACCCCCCCCCCACCCTCCTCGCCGGGGCCCCGGGGCTCTCGGCCGTATCGGAGAGCGAGGCTGTCCCTGGCCCTGGCGCAGCAGTTCCGGCAGCTGCAGCAGGACCCGGGGCTCGGGATCTTTGCGGAGCAGCTGAAGGCGACAGGGGGAGGGTGGGGGTGGGGTGGGGTGGTGGGGGTGGGGCAGAGGCGAACCCACATGTTCTTGCACTTGACAATCACGGCTACCAAACACGAGATTTCAAGATCACTTTTCGATTTGTCAACTGGATCCGCGGGAAGTGAAGGTGTTTTTGCCTCGAGCATGCTATTTGCATTTGGTCTTGACTTGTCCAGAAATCACTCTTGGCAATCGCTGTTGGACCATCAGGTTTGATTCGTTGACTTTGTTTAGTGGTCCGAAATGTCCCCTAGTTTTGACACCTTATTCGGTGGTTCAGACGTGACCTTGTGGGCCAAGTCGAGTTGTGCTTCTCTTCGTTGGGGTGATGGGTGAATTTGAAGCGCAGGGGCCGGTGGGGTGAGGGCAGCCTGCCTCAGGGCTGGATTTGGGTGACGTTTTGTTGCTTCCTCGTTTTGTTGCGTGTATCTTTCGGCAAACCCGGCCTGAGGAGAAGTCGACTTTTCCTCGACAGGGCGGGTGGGCGCTTTCCTTTGCCAACAAGTCGGCGCTTGGTGGCTGAGGAAGCCCCATTTGTTCTGAAACCGTGATGGTATTGAACATCCTCCCAGCTGAAAAGAGTCACTTCAAGGCTCAGGTCTGAACGGCGGAGATAGCGCGCAAGAGCCCTTTGCGCAGACAGACCATTGGAGAGGACCCCTTGTACCTGGCAATGGTGTCAATGAACTCCGTTTGTGAGAGATGAAATCAGCAAGTGGCCAACTCGACAAGTGATGGAGTGGGAACTGGTGCGTCAGCACCCAATCCATCGACCAATTTGAAACAACTGTAGCAAGAAAACGATGCACATGCGCGAAAGACGTCCGTCCATGGGCCGGACACTTGGTGTGCCCGAAGGTTGCTTTCGCCACCACCCTCAGCGTGCAGCTGGTTGCTCGGCTTTGACGCTGGCCGAGGTTCGAACGTGCGCAAAAGGGGGGCACGTTGCACGGCCTCAGTAGCAATAGCATGGTTGTTGTTGGGACACATTTTGCAATTTTGCTTATTGTGGTTTAGTGGGAAATCCCCGGTAAACTGCTAAAATTTAAATTTCTGCTCCCCTTCCAACGTCAACCAAGCTACGTTGCACGGCCTCAGTAGCAATAGTGTTGCATGTTTTTGCCCAAATCTAAGCGGATATTCGATGTTGCCGCTCTTGCCTTGGCAGATTGTCAACAGGAATCAATTGTCGCAGAGAAGAGTGAGTCGTTTATTTTGTTGCCTTCAATTCGCATACCCATTGGTTTGCATTCTGAGAGCTGCTGGAGCTTGCCCTAGGTGTTTGAATGAAATGTGCTGACGATTTGGCACATCACTTCTTAGCGATGACGGTGTGACAAGGGGTCCTAATAAAGCAGCAGACTCAAAGAGCCAACAGGGTATGTCCTTTTTAGGGGATCCGCCTCCCCCCCCCCCCAATCGTTTCCCCCCCCTGTCGGTTCCCTTTACTAAACAAAGGTCCGGTTTCGAGGGCCCCAAACCCACCGGGAGCTTTTTTGGGCTCAAAGAAAGACCTGCCCCAAAAATCGGTCAGTCCCTCCCATCCCCTCCCATCCCCTCCCATCCCCTCCCATCCCAGCCCCTTCCATCCCAGCCCCTTCCATCCCAGCCCCTTCCATCCCAGCCCCTTCCATCCCAGCCCCTTCCATCCCAGCCCCTTCCATCCCAGCCCCTTCCATCCCACCCTTCCATCCCAGCCCCTCCTACTCCGTTGTAGTTGTTCAAAGCCGGCCTTTTGACCTTTTGGTTTTCCCATTTTGGTCTATTTTTAGTCATGGCCCCAACAGGTTAACCTTTCAGTTCCAGGTCCTTTGGGCACCCGAGCCCCTCCTTCGCCTCCCATCCCACTCCCCCGGCACTTCCGCCGATTTTCCCAGGTGGAGGTGGTGGTCACCGCGGCGCCCGACGGCCGCGTGGTGGTGGAGGTGCGCCGCGTCGCCTGGAGGGCGGAGGAGGGCGGAGGAGGGCGGAGGAGGGCGGTTTGGAGTGTGAGCCGAAGTCTCAGAGATCGACTTCCAGGGTATCGAAATGACACCTTTGATTTGTGTCACAGGCAGCCACAGGCAGTCACAGGCATCCACTTTCAGTGGCAGGGTACCTTTGACAGCTTTTTCTTTTCACCGGCCTTTTGAATCGAAGAAGGGCAATCTATAGTCTACTGTGGAGGGATCCCCTTCAATATATCCATCCCCGAGATACTTCTCATCAACGGTTCATCCAGGGAGGGCATGAGTTCCCAAGTTCCGATCTGTGAAAGGCCCGTCCTCAGGTTGGGTGTCTTACGCACTGCGGACATCTGCGGACGATGCGTGTGTCGGCAAAGATGACCGTTCCGCGAGGGTCGCCAATGCCCTTAATGCGTGTGCGAAGTTGCTGAATTCCAATCACTTCAAATCCTCACCTTGCAGAAAGAGGCGCGCAAGAAGGTGGGCATGCAACTGGTGCAGAGTTGGTTTTTTGTTAGTATCGAAAGATTGGTTGAATAATTGAACGGATACACATGCTTACACCTATTACTGTATTGTATAAGGAGGCCTATGCAAAGCACTGAGGGCCTTGCTTTCAGTTTTGACCAGCAATGGGCCAACTGGTATTGCTTTGCTTGGTGAGCTTAGTAGGCACCATTTCCTTCATTGCGTTGATCGCGAAAGCACGGCTGGAGTTTCCTATGCTTAGCAATCCTGGGGTGTGGGGGGTGGGCCGAAACAGCTTGCGATCTTTCTTTTACACAGTCGCCAACCTGCGGGATTTTAGGAGGTTGCTGAGCAGGCCGGTTTGGGCGATTTTTCGCCTGCAGATTCGCAGGCAGTGCCTGTGCCCGTTGCTTGCTTTCGTTAAGGCCTTGCCCAGGAGGATTTGGACGTGGACGGACCTGACTTGGTCTCTTGAGAATGGGCCGTTTTCTCCATCAGTACTCTGCGGGGCAATGTCTCAGCCAACCTCAGGGAATTGGCCAAGTCTCGTGTGTATATCCATCCCTTTCAGCAGAGTTGTTGGGACCAATCATGGGTGTCAGTTGAATGTCTTGCCGGGGTCCGCATTTGCAAACACAGGGGCACCGGACATTATCTGCAACAATGAAACACAAAGACCCCAAAAAACACAAACATCAAACAAAACGCCCAGACCGCAAATGGCGGGAGCCTTTGGTTCATAGGGTGCCGGGCGCAAGCCGCAAGCCGCGGCAAAAAACCTTTGTTCTCCGCTGGAGTTTGGGGAAACCTGGGCGAGTCCCTTCGGTCTTGAGCACCTTCCGTCGCTTCCAGGCAGCTGTGACCGGATCCTCGGAAACAATGGAGGAGCCGGGACTGAACCAAAGCCATCCCACTTGGCTTCACTGAGCGGGGTGGGGGGTGGGGGCAGTAGGCGGGCCCTGAGGTGCCAATCAAGAGAAGGGCTACGCGACGCAAGCCTGTGCAAAACATGAATGACTGTGGATGTGCACGTGTTTAGCCATTCGCTTGTTTGTGCTTGTGGATGGGTTTGTTTTGACACGCGTTCGTAGAAGAGGGGATGAATGAATGAATGGAATGGAATGGAATGGAATGGAATGGGATGGGATGGGATGGGATGGGATGGGATGGGATGGGATGGGATGGGATGGGGGGATGAATTAATGAAAGAATTAATATATATATATATGTGTGTGTGTGTGTGCTGCTGGTTGTGTGCAGGCATGGTGAGATGTGGTCTGCCTGATTTTCGAACTTGAAGCTCAGACTTGCCCCACTCGCCGCTAGGAGCGACTGAGGACGCAGCTCCAGAATTCGGCACCGTGGCTGAGAAGCAATGCCGGCGGATTGGAAGATGCATTTTCTAAAGGCCGTGGCCTCCTTGATTGGCATGCCAGCGATGGTCAGCAGGTTTGGGCTGACCCAGTTGTTTGAGGTTGCTTCAGGCTTCTCGGGTTGGTATATTGCTAGGTCCCTGTTTAGAGTGGTGCTGGACCGCACCAGGGTGGCTTTAAGTATGTCCTTTTCGTGTGGGTTTTGGATGGGGTTTTCAGCTGCATGAGGTTGGCTGGTCGTTTTGGACTAGAAGGGCTAGGGCTTGGTTTGGTATTGTGCTGATTTGGGTTTGGCTTCAGGATAGCCAGGCTTGTTTTATTTTCAAAATCTGGGTGAACAAATTCATTTATCTGAGCCGTGTTGGGCCAATACGGGCAGACGCCTCAGTTAAGATTAATCTGTTCAGTGGGCCAGGGGGGGTGTTGTGCAGTCAAGATTCACATAAACCAGGGCGACTAGAATCCGTGTTATGGTGAACACGAGCCTAGACATCAGAATGTGGGTGCTAAATAGCCCATGAGTTCTACCGTATTTTTCCCCCAAAGGGAAGCCAAGAGGGGATGGGTAAACGTGGTCAATTTGTCCAAAGCCCCATGTAGCAACCATCTTTTGATTGGGTGACTGGAGGTTTAGGGACTCCCAACTCGATCTGAGGGCTCGCCGCTGCTGACCTCGCCGGTGGGCAGTTTCCTGCAGACAGCAACGGTCACCAGCACCCCGAAGGCACAAAAGGGCTGCTTTTATGTCTAGTCTGGCCTAGATTTGCTTCTCTTGCCGAATTCTGCTGCAGGAGGCGTATGGCGCAGTGTCAGCCAAGTTCAGATTAGAACCAAGGCGGGGTTGAGATTCTTAGCTCGTGCTCTGCTGCCCAGCGGGGCGTAAACTATTCCAGCAGGCGGCAGGTGGGCGCTCTGAGTCAGTTGGCGGCAGAGGTTTTTACTCGTTTGTACCACGGCCAGTTTTGAGGGCATGCCTCAGAATTCATGTTTTCTCCATTCGGGAATTGAAAGCAGTTGCAGTGCAGGTGGGAGGGATGCGCAAGAAACCCTGGTTTTTGGCTTCCCTGAAGCCCTCCGATTTGGGCGGCGTGTTTCAAACACAGACAAATTTATCAAAATTTCAGCTGCCCAACCAGGAGTTCCACGTTTTGACTACCCCAGTTTTCAACCCCTGGTGGTTCATTCCCCCCTTCCAGGAGAAATGAAGGGTTTACGTCCATCTTCGGGCAACGCGCAGCTCAAGGTATTAGTGATGGAGGAGCGACTCAGGCGCGTTCGGCTGCATGGCGCGGTTGTCTTTGCTTTCTTTACACGCCTTCTGTTTTCATTGTGCAAGGATTTCAAATGCCAGGTGGTGGCTTTGCATTTTGCACCATTGTCACCTCGCGAGACATGCCCGTGACCAAGTCTGGTACCGCCCCAGCTAAATGCTGTTTGAATCTTCAGGGGGTTTGAATACGGCTAGGGGGGAGGAGAGGCATCGCTGGATGCCCAAGAGTTGTTGCCAGTCAGCAAGGATTCCCATTCGTGAAGAGGTCGGTTGCAACAGACAGGCCACCTGTGCGTACGGGCATGGCGTATCACAGGCGGGCAAAGTTCGCCTTATTTGTTAAGATTTACGGAGAGGGATCCTTTGCTTCAAGCCGCGGCAAGCATGTCCGATTCTGGGACATGTCGGAACCATAGGTGTAGCTTAGGAATAGATGGGTTCCACTGGTGTAGATCGGTTTTCCAGGGCCACGTACTTGTCCACAAGGTCACCTATGTTTGGAACATCTTCCACGATTCTCACGGTTCTCCACGGGGCTCTTCGTTCAGTGTTTGAGCTCTTGGTACCCTTGGCGCACTTGTTTTCGCCAGGTTTGGCCAGAGCCAACCACCACGCAGCCCATGGTTTGGCTGGACCCGGCCGCTCCTTTTCGGCAATTGGGCTGGAGCTTGGGACAGGGGTGCCCCAATGAATTCGGGTCGAGGATGTGGTAAAAAGGAGACCTTTTGCAGGGGTGTGCGCATTTTTCGAAGCAGTGAAGGGCCCGCTGCCGAAACCCTAAGCCGGGTTGCTGTCTCTTGGGTTCTCGCAACCCTTTTGCAAAAACGGGAGGTGTCCTTTTTGGTTCCCTGGCCAACCCCAAAGAGTACGCTCACCGAGGCGTGGCAGGACTGGCTTTCGATGCAGCCGCTGGTGGTGCGAGTGGGGCCGCTTGGATTTCGGAGACCAAGTACAGCCCTCAGCCTTCACAGCTGGGGGAGACCTTTAAAAAACAGCAGGCTGGTCAGAAATCGCGGAGGTTGCCCCAAACAAGTGCCATTCCGAGTCAGGGTTCCATGGTTTTTTCTTGGGGGGGTGCAGCAGTGCAGATTGTTGTTTGCAATGCGTCTTACTTGCAAGGCCTCAATCACGGGTTCTCGCAATTGCCCGAAAGAGAGCCCAGGTGGAGCTTGTGTGTTTGTCTTCCGTTGGGTTCCTTTTTTTCTGAACGGCTGGGGCTGGTGCAGCTGAGGATCATTGGAGGCGCCACTGTGATCCTCATAGGGTGCCCTACTTGCAAGCAGTGGGGCAAAAAGGGGATTCAGGTTTCCGAAAAGGTAGCGATCCAATCGGATGGTTTTGGCACAAGCTTCTTCGGGTCCATGATGTTTTGATTTTTGAATCCTCTTTTCTCAGGCTTGATTGACTCAGTCTTTGGCATGCTGATGAGTTTGCTTTGCCTTTACTGTGACCCCTCTTTGGGCCAGACAGCTTTGTAGATGGCTTCTTCGCAGCCAGGCTTATCCCTGGCACTCATGCCCCAGTGGCCACACATGCCCACTCCACAAGTACAGTGTTCTCCTCAGTCTTGGTTGCCGTTGTTGAGCAGGAAGGAAAGGCGCGATGTAATTAGCTGATGGGCGCAGGCAACAGGAGCTTGAAGCCATTTCTATTCCGTTGCTTCTGGTCAGATGGAGATTGGGGGCTTGGCCTGCGGGACCCTGTCGTGGCTTTCAGGCGCCAATCCTGCAAAGACATGGGGGTTTCTGGCAGCCGGAAAGTAGGGCGATTCCTTTGCTCGGGGGTAAAAAGGGAAAGGGACGGTGGACTCTGTTCCCAGCAATCAGGTTCTGCGAACTTGTTTGCTTCGGGTCTGCGAAGCTCTTCTGGGCGATTCTGCCCAACAGGTTCTTTATTGGAACATGTTTGTAGGGAGGTTCTGTGAGGCGATTGGGCAAAGGCTGTCATTCTGGAGCCGCAGTGGCCAAGTTCTAAGCGGCTCCGCAAACTTGGCCTGGTGGGGTGTGCAGAGATGCCGCCCCTTCAATTTCCCTCCCATTGGTTTTCCACTCCAGCCGGTGGCTTGATGCGTGGCTTGAATTTGGAACAACTCGATTGAAGGTCCTAAGGTTGATCCATGTGGTCTGCTGTTTGTACCTCCGCCAGGGCGATTTTTTTTCATCTCAGGTGCATCCTCGTTTGCTGTCGCCAGGACTGGTCCAGGGAGAGTGGCGACTTGGGAGTTCCATAAATGATAGTGGAGTCCCTAAACAATGGGTGTGGATCATCCAGTCACCGTTCCGAGTTGCAGGTCTTTTTCCTTGAGTGTTGCACCACAAGCAGGCCGGCGCCTGCGAGTGATCATGGAAAGTTTGGGCTCATAACCAATGGCCGCGGCTACGCGTGTCCCAAAGGAGGTGGATTGGCCCCCCAGCGTGGCCCAAAGTTTTACAGAATAATGCGTGGCAGAGGGCTGCTAAAGAGTCAGACTGAGTCCGCTTTCCTTGGCTTCACCAGGTATTTGTGGCCTGGTTTTGAACCCTTGCCATCACCGTCCTTCTTTGCTTGTTATTTTTTGTCGGGCTTTTGACTTGGCTTAGTACCGTCAGTCTTCAATCAATCTGGTTGAGTTTGCAGATTTGCATGCAATTTTCTTTATACACCTGCCATGTGTATGTTGATCATATCATTCCACTTCTACCTTTCTCGTTTGGCGCGCCAGACTTGCTGCTGCCGGAAGAGCGCGGAGTCCGCTTTCCTCAGGAATGACATGGGCCGCTCGGACCAAGAAGCGACCTAGGCCACCTCATACGGAACAAGCGTCCAGGGATGCCAAGACCCAACACGATCTGGATGCAATGAACATAGGTGTCCTTTTTTGGCTAGCTTGTTTAGAAATAGATGGCGCTGCTTTAGATTGGTGGTATTACCCGTTTGCCAGGGAAACCCATCTATGTTTCCAAAAGATCACCTATGGCAGTGAACCCTCCCATCACCATAATATGCCAAGAGAGCTTCGTCATGGTGCCTCGTTGCCCAGAACAGCCGCGCACACCCACTAACTGGGTGGCACCGACGCCTTTGACCATTGGCAACTTGGAAGCCGGTGGCTGGGACAGGGGTCGCATCGGAACAAAATTCGGACTGGCAACTAAGTGTCAGCTGGGTCACTTGCCAGTTGTTCATGCATTCCATGTTTCCATGAATCAGACTGTTTGACGGGCATCGTGTCTGTATAAAAGCAGCTCCTGGCAAGCTTAGCAAATGCGAGTACCGAAAGCTCCCCCACGAAGATGGCTCATTTCGTTGTTGGATCCCATATCCGCAGTTGTCGAATTCCTGGGTATTTCTGCAGGGTTGAGGTCGCGTTTCCTTTCCGCGGCGTTGTGGCGGCAAGGGAGGCCATGCCCAGAACGCAATTCAGAACTGACCCTTTAAACCCTAAGATCTGATGGCCAGCGGAGAGCGTTGCCGCATATTCCAGAGGTGCTTGAATGTCTTGAATCCTTGGAACGCTTGCCGTCCAGCGAAAGCATGCCGCGCATGCCGCGTTTAAATGTTGTGGCAGTTGTAGAGCCGGGCTCTGCCAAAAGGCGCCTCTCAAGAAACCAGGAACTGCCGCAAGCTGTTCAGAAGCCTTCCTCAAAAGGTGATGTTCTTCGCCAGTGAAGAGGCAAGACCCGTGAACTACGGAGGGAGTGTCAACGAGGTCAGCCACGAGCCGCTCACAGCACACCTGCACGGTTGCCCAGAGGGAGGGAGGCAAATGACACTCACTTCTTTTCGAGAAGGGATTTGAGCTATAGAAAAGCCATGGCAGTAGGTGAGAAACTCCCTGACAGGGTTGAATGATGTTTGCTGTCATGCATGCATGCACAGTGGCGGTGTGTTTGCGAGCTGCAAAATTGGTCTTACCTACAGTTGTGGGTGTTAGCGCCTCCGCTTTCAAATTTCTTGCCTGCTTGGCGATGCGGTGGATGCTTGACTGCCTAAATGCACGGCTAGCAATATCGAGAGAGTAGCGGCAACATTATGTTATTGCCCTGCCCGAATACATGGATATGTGCGCAAAAGCTGTGATCCATTTTCACCCTAGTAGCTCACCAAGATCTGCTTTGGCTGCATGCTTGGTAAGCGGGATGGGCTGATGTTGGCCCAAACGTGCCTCGTTCAATATTGCAAAAACGCCACCCCGCTTTCCCGATGAAGGCAGAATGTCAATGTCATAAAGGCAGCAGGGACAAACCACAACAAATCAACTCAAGGTGTTCAATGAAGAGTCGGATCTAGGCGAGTCCCACCTTTCAACGAGGCTGGAGACTCCAGAGTTGCCACAGCAATTGCTCCGGGTGCTGCAAGAACTTGTTAAACGGGCTGCCCTGGCGGAATCGGTTTCATGAGACAAGCATTGCATTGTTCCGCCCCCGCAACCCCACAACCCCCACAACCTTCTCCCCAGGCGCAAGGGATGGATGAAGCTCCGCACCCAAAAGCCCCCAATGTCGGGTCATCGGATCCCAAGGCTCAGAGCCCAGACCAAGCGATGGAACAGCGGCTCGGCCGAAATCGGTCGGGAGACCGCTGGAATCGACCGCTGGAATTGAGAGACGCAACTGCGCCAGGTTCCAGGTGCACTACTTGGACCCTGCACATTGTTTTGTGTGTGGAAGCCCTTTTTGCTGATAGTGAGATATGACTTGCGTTGGGTTGCGCATGCAAAAAGAGCAAAAGGTGGGCTGTGGCCGGCTGCTCTGAGCCCAAAGATGAGCCAAGTTCAAGCGGTCGCTGGTTCAGAATCCCCCCCTCCCCCCCGCCCCCACCCTGTTTGCCATGCGTTTCTTGGCCTTTTTTTTGGCAGTGGCTTGACCAGATGTTCTTGGGTGCCGTGTTGGACCCTGGTTCGGGGGATAGAGCAACCATCCTCCAGCTGGGTTTGCCTCTGGACTAAGAGGCACTCAATGTGCTGGGTTCTATGTCTTTCTTTCTGGGGCTCATGGTTTGTTGTTGCTTGCCTTGCCTTCACAGGTCCACAGCCAAGTTTGCAGGGGGGAATTTGGGGTCACCAAATTCGCAAAGCATTGAATAGGTGCTCGGATATGGGTGTGTCTATGTTTTAGGGGACCCTTTCAAAATTGTGGTTTTACTTTTGCGGTTTCCGTTGGGATTCGGGTTCCCCAAGAAAGACCCATATGGTGAACTATTGCTGAAGAGAGGCCAGTAGTTTAGTTTGGTGAACTATGTCCTGCATTGCAAAAGAGAATCCAGCGCGGCCTTCTCAAGAGTTGCACTTTTTCTTTTTTGCCTGTACCTGGCACCAATCGCTTGTTTTCTGATCCTCCTCCCAATGGCCGAGATGCGACCTGCACCACCTCCATCTCCTATTGCGGGTTCGTGCAAGCTCAAATTGCCGTTCCCAGACATTCAGTTGCATCCGTGCTTCCCATTTTTCAGTTGGGCCGCTTGGTGGCGCACATGTTTCTCTTTGCCCGCTTGGTTTCCCCACCACCCGGGTTCCTGGAGGGACATCCCAAAGTGGTGTCCTTTCGACTGTGCGCCCTGAGGATGCTCGGCATGGGCTTCCCCTTCGACCTTGCGAAGGTGTCGTTGGAGGCACTGCGGTGGGGGGTTGGGATGTGGCTCTATGGGGAGCGTCTTGCTTTCTCAAGGCCAGCCATTGGAACAGTTGGGCTTCGCCCCTTTGACCGTTCATAGCTGGACTGAATCAAGAACTCAGTTGTGCAGCTTTGGAGTTGAGCCAGGCTGGGACGTTGCTCCCCTGGTTCTGTGCAGGCGGTGTGAAAGCAGGGTAATCTGTGAGCCCGATTTCTTGGTGAGTTTGTGTTTGCTACGGCTTCAAGCACACCAACCCGGGGCTGTGCTCAAAACTGGCCAGCTTCTTGGAACACTTGCGACGTTTTGGCCATCGCTGGAAGATGCGATTTTGGGGCCCTCAGGCAGAAAGCTTGAATCCCAGATCCCAGGAATGGGTATTCCTTTGGCTTGTGAGAGCCCTCCCACTCGAGATTTGAGCCTCAAATGAAAAGGCGCAGAGAGGAGCCCTGTCAGAGGATGGCCAACGGCATAGTTCCATGTTTGTAAGGGCGCCCAGAAGGGCGCCAACCCCAACAGGGTCTAAAAGCAGCCAATCTGGTGTGCCGGGATCCCCGCGGAGGAGTTCTTGTTGACGGCCGTAGTTTGCCACCCTCTCGCATCAACATATTTCCCAGTCGTTGCGCACATGGGTGGTTTGTCTCCAAATTTCGGGTCCGTTTTTTGGGCAGTTCTTTTCCTTGAGCTTCCCTCCTAAATTTCCTTTTGGGTCTCGAAGTCTTGGAGCTCCAAATCCTTGTTGTGTGTCTCGGGTTTGTGTGTTGGGTTCCCGGGCCGCCTGCAATAACCGGGCCGACCAATACTCGGGGAAAGTCGGCCCGGACCGGACACCAGGCCCATGGCTGGGACGCCTCCCGGGCGTCCATGGCGATCTTGGAGGGCAGGGACCTCCAGGCGAGGAGTTCTCGCCATGGCATGTTTGGCAGCTCCAACAGTCCCCTTTTTGTTTTTTTTGTTTGTTTGTTTTTTTTTTTGGGGGGGGCGAAGGAGGCCATGGCTCGGTTGGCAGATCTGCAGTCTGGAGAGAGAGAGAGAGAGAGAGAGAAAAGGAAAGGGCGCAGTATCCTGGTGGTCCTAGTTTGAGAGTTGTTTTGGTCCTAGTTTGCCTTTGGAGTGCTCAAAGCCCAAGTTCTTTCACTTTTTTCCCAAGGAAGGCCATGTTTTTTCCAGCAATCTCATTCAACACGTGACAAGGCTTCATGCGAAAAGAGGAATGCGCCCAGGTAGAGAGCGCCACGGCCTCCACAGACACTGAGGAGTTCCAAGTTAGGAAATAGGCCTCGGCCCCAAAGGGGCCCGCCGCCCGCCGCCCGCCGGTGCCACGCGCGGCACGCGGAGGTTTTCCGTTTTTGTTTTTGCCGCGCATGGACCCGGGTAGTTCTGAGCAACGGCGAACAGTAGATTCTTCTTAATTTGTTTGCCCCTTCATTGACCCTTCCAAGCACAGCAACCTGGAAAATGCAAGTTTACATTTTTCAGGTTTTTTCCAAGATATGTCCCAGCTCCTGTGCACCACCCTTTCAAACATAAAACACATGTTTATCTCAAGTTGCAGGGCCTCTGTGAACGCGTTTAGTCATCCCGTGCAAATGAGTGTACTGCAGAGAAGCTTTCAACTGGTGAATTGGAGCCACGTGAACAACACGTGAATATTGCTTTGTCCCATGAGGAAAGCTCGGAGTGATGCTGGGTCCATGGCAGAGCCGCGCTATGGAGTCGTTCGTGGAGGCCGCGCTTGCTTGAAATTCTTTCGTGAAGCTCGCAAAGCTGCCAAGATAAGCTGGCCTGTGTGGCTGCTGTGTGTTGTCGCTTGGGCTGGGTGTGCCACTACAACGGACGCAGTCGCATTGCGAACCTCCGAGCGCGCTGCGTCCGGACTTTTGCTTTGGTCAAGGACAGTGCAGGCCGAGTCGGCGAGTCGGCAAACCCCTCTTGTTTACCCGTTGGAAGCAAGGCAGGACACTAGTGGCTCCACGTACCAAGAATCTCATCTGCTTCGTTGGAAGGGTTGGCTGGCATAAATGTGTGTCAGTGCGTGGTGTTGGCGTGTTGGTATGTGTTTGGTGCGCATTTGGACCATGTTGGCTTGCTGAGTCCCGGTTTGTTCTCGACCGACTCGGGCATTTGGGTGCCCAAGGCACCCGCACGACCCGACATTGGCGGGGACAAGGTGTTTAAACTGTTTGGACATACCGGACTATTTGGATTCGACATGCATCATGTTGACATGCGACTGACAGTCAAACAGCGAAAGTTGTGTCTAGTAGAAATTCATAGGATGTATTATTTGTTCTAGAGGTAAGGGCAGTAAACATAACACACACAACTCTGTGTTGGGTGTCGAGCTGGTGTCTTCACGGCTGAAAAGCATGCGTTGCAACCTCCACGCATCCCGACGCCCTCACCCACCCACCCCGAGAAGAGGTTTCCGTTCGGAATCCTATTTCGCTAGCTTGGCCCCTTCGGTGCCTTAGGGTAGCAGCAGAAACTCATCATGGCCTGCAGATTTGGATACCTTCACGAGGCTCCGGACGTGAGGATGGGACAGGTTGAACCAGCTGTTTAAAATGGAGCAGTTCTCCCTGTCTCAAATTGTATGCTGTATTGTTTGTATTTGTTTCATTCTTGGAGACGCAAAAAGACAATTGAGATGATTTGCACCAGCCTTTGTACCAATTGCTGCCCCGAGAACACCGACACTGGCCCTCAGGGTACAGTCGAGAAAGGACGGCAAGTAATGCGGATTGCGGTCCAGCAGGCAGATGTTTGGCCTTTCCAATTCAATACAGTTCTTCGTTCGTCAACCCATGGTCAGGGCAGAGCCTTGTCCCAATAAGGGAAAGGCAAGCCCGCGGATTTCAGGGCCCATTGAGGCAGCAATAACGACAGCTCGGCCACATGTGCGGGCTGAGATGTCTTCTGGCCGTGGTTTGTGCCATGCGCGCCATTCGAAAGACTTGCGCGGCCCGTTCCCATTGTGTCCTGCGGGTCCTTTGCGGTTCTTTGTTTCTGTTGGGCATGACAAAAGCGATACTTGCCATCACTTCTCTTGCCGGGCGGTGTAAAGTGCAGGCAGTTTAGATCTTCGCAATTCCCACCGCACAGCGGTGAACAAGCTTCCGAAAGTTTTGGGCAAAGTGCATCATGTTTGCAGGTACCAGTCTTCTCATGAAGCAGCAGTTTGATGGTTGAAGGTGCTGGGCTAGTCATCAGGATGAGACCTGTCACCCGTACCTGGTAGGAGCTGAATACGCATGTGTTGGTTTGGATTTCGGTTTGCAGTAATGACCTTGCCGCAGCATTCATGAAGTGAATGTCGATGAGCTGTTTGAACAGTACCAAGATGGTGCACCCCCGTATCAAACTTCAGGTCACGTCGGATTGCCAAGTTTCATTCAGGGCATCCTCAACACAGCATCGGCCTAAAGCCCTTAGCCGCGTCAAGCGTCTGCAGGCTGATGAATTGCACGAGCTTTTAATGTTGCTTTTTCATTGGGCCATTTGTTGCCGCAAGTTTGCTCGGTTGTCTTGATACAGTTGATGTGGTCACGTGGTGCTGGGTTTCCCTTCGCTCCTTGAAACACGGCCTCCCACAATACGCAGAGTGCCAATCAAAGTGTGATACTTGGGTGACCTGATAGGCGCCTTTCAACCGCTCACAGGCAGACTCGCGAATGGAAATCCATCTTTGTGGCGGGTGTGAAGATTGTGACTTCCAATGCTTCTTCTTTCTGGCGCCTTGAGCACTGAAAGAGTTCAACCCCTTTGGGCCGTGCCTTCGGGATGGATGAGCCATAAGCCCCCCGTATTCACGGAGTGCTGTTTCGCTGCGCTGAGTCAGCACCAGAACGCTTCTGCCAACTGGGCTCCTTCGATCGAGACGTTTTCTCCAAGGCGGCGCCGACTGGAAGATGGTGGCCGGAGGTGGGGTCTGGGACTTCGGGCCTTGCGTCCAGGAAGCTGTCTCTCGTTTGGAGGGTACCTCGTTTGGCTGTTTTGAGAGGAAAGCACCAGGACAACCACTTGTTTTTTGCCCCCGCGGAGGGGGGGGTCCCCGAAGAAAAGACACACTCACATATTCGTCAAGCGTCTTGATCCCAAGCTTCTGCAACATGGCCGGTATGGTTTGACGACATTGGCAGGAGGTGAAAGACCGATATGGTCAGAGTCCCTGCCAGACGTGTTGAGCTGAATGAAAGAGCTTCTTCTGGAGATGCTTCACTTTTCTCTCAATGCTCAAGCAGCATCCGCGTGGAGCAAACTCATGTACCAAGCCACAGCAGCTTTTGACAGCCCTTGGCAGGATGCATTTTGGTGGCATCTTGCTGCAAAATGGTTCACCTGTCATGCAAATCCGGGACTAGAACCTTTTTGGTCAAGTAACACATGCGGTGAAGCTTCCCAATGCACCCTCCCCATGCCCCACAAGAAGTCTAGAGCATCGAAATGATGGCCGCATCAACCCACCACGCACTGAACGTATTTGGCACGGGCCTCCTGCTCAATGTGCAAGACTTGCCTCACTGTCCATCAGTCAGTCAGTCAGTCAGTCAGTCAGTCAATCAATTAATCAATCAGTCAGTCAATCAATGAATCAATGAATCAATGAACCAATGAATCAATGAATCAACACAGCCCCCAAACACCGACCCATGACGGTTGGTTCCGAGTTGGGGGAAGGTTGACCCTTTTTCATCCCTCCACCCAGTTGATCGCAACCTCCAAAAAGGAGGTTTTCTTGAACTGCAATTGGATGCAAAGTTCTTGGCCCTGCATTAAATTAGCTCCCCTTGCTACGGCTGTTCGGATGTAAAAACACCCAGCTCCCCGCCCATGCTCTCGCCAGTTTCCAGTTTCGGGTACCTGGTTTTAGCTGTTTCTTGGCCATGTTGCCTCGTGGCTCTGTGCCCCCCCCCAAAAAAAAAGAAAGAAAGAAAGAAAGAAAGAAAGAAAGAAAGAAAGAAGAAAACAACAACAACACCAAACAAGCACAAACACGAAAACACTGGTAGGGGGTCCAAAGGCGAGGGAATCCCCCCAATCTAGGAGCCCCCTCAGCCGGGAACCGCGATGTGAGGCCTGGTGGAGTGCCAGGAGGTGCCGCCGCTGGTGGGAGCTTTGGCGAAGTTGATAGGCTTGTTGGCGCTCAAAGGCGTTCCTTTCGGGAGGGTCTGTCAGCAGTCTGAGTGTCTGAGCCAGGCTAAACTGCCAAATGCGGAGGCAAAGCTACTGTTTCACCCAACCGAACTTGGATGTTCAACCCAACTAAGGTCTTCTCAAAATGACGGCCTTTTTGGTTTGCAAAGGGCGGCCAAGCATTTCAGGGGACCGATCCCTATTTTGAGAAACACCCGCATGAATGTTCCCTTGTGCCATTGCCCCCTTCTTTGTTGATACCTCTTTTTTTCTGTTTGTTTTTTCTTTTCCTGTTTTTTGGGAGGGGAGTTGGGGGGGGTAGGAGGGTCTCCAATGTTCTCAACAAATTGAATTGGAGCCCTTGAATTAGCATGTTGGGCAGGAACCGTTTCTCAACATGGTCTCTTGCAATCTTTTCTGGGTTGCTGTAAGGGAATCTCCAGCGGGATCCATTCATTTTTGGGTGTTATTGGAAGAGAAGCCCATATCACCCGCTGCAGCCACGGCCGAAGCTCCCAGCACCTCGCACTCGAACCGCGCCATGCTGGCCGCCATTCTCCTCCTCGCGCCCGCAGTGTTCGCATCGGCTGCGAACCGCAGCGCAGGGGTGGCGCATCCGGTGGAGGCGTAGTGATAGTGGAACACAGGCTCATCAACCCTGGTTGCTTGATTTGTGGGGCTTGCACTTTAATGTTGGAACTTGATTAATAAAGGGCCCCCACCCCCTCCCCCTCAAACAATGGAGGCACTCGAATTCTGTAGGCTCACTTTGGGGCGTCCAAACAATGGAGGATTTTGGGGCCCAATTCTACTTTAGTACTGCAGCCACTTCCTTCTTGGAATTCTACTTCAGCATTGCAGGCACTTCTTCCTGAGCAGACTTTTTGGAGTACCACTTTAGCATTGCAACCACTCCTGAGCATACTTTTTGGAATACTACTTTAGTATTGCAACCACTTCTTCCTGAGCAGACGTTTTGGAATACTACTTTAGTATTGCAACCACTTCCCTTTCAGTTCTTTCTGTAGCCATTCAAAGGGAGTGCCTTTCAGCCAGAGATGGCTTTATTTTCTGGAGGGGGCTGGGGGCTTGCAACTAATGTGGTCCCCCTAAAGACTGCCATTGTTGTGGTTCAGTAGGGTCTGTGAGGGGTACCCTTGTCCTGATTGTTTCTCATTTGTGAAACAAGGTTTAATAAAGAATTTGCAGTTTCAGGGCTGGGATGGGCTGGGTATGGTTTTCAAATTTCAGAGGTTTCAGCTGGCTTTGGGTTTTGCGTCGGGCAACCAATTAACAGGGGAATGCTTTTAAGCAAGTTGGCCACCAATTGAAAGGGGAATGCTTTTAAGCAAGTGGGCCACCAATTGAAAGGGGAATGCTTTTAAGCAAGTGGGCCACCAATTAAAAGTAAAGAAACTGACAGTTTATTTCTGGGCCTGCGGCCTCTAGCCGGCTACGCCTCTTTGAAGTTATACCATGTCATGTCATGTTTTTGTATGAGAAACGTATCCTGTGCTGATATATGGCTGGTTAGGTTATGCACGTTGCCCACCCCAACCCCAGATGATGCCGGGGATGCCAGCTTTCTGGGCCCCAGCCGGGCCCCAACCCAGAAGGCTGACATGGGGTCGCGCGCGCGCGCGCCACAGGCCCCAGAAACAGCAGCCCAAAAAGAGCAGCCCACAAGCCAGCCCGGAAACGCAAATGCAACAACACACCGTAAATCGCAGCGTTTTGTGGCTGGGGTCGCGCGCGCGCGCCAAAAGGCGCGAAAACCAACGGGAAAAAAGCAAGGACCGCGCAGCGCGCGAGCCAGCCACAGCAAGAGAAAAAAAACTGACAGAACAACAGCCCAAGGCTCAGCACAGCAGTTTTGGCGGTATTTACAGCGTTTTAGCTACCTTCTAAAAAACAGTGCTTCATGGGCTGAGAGGCTTTTTGGAAGGAAGTCTTGATGATGCAGACCAAGCCCCGCTGAAGCATCACCCAGGCCCAACCCCAGACCCTGACGATGTCAGCCACATGGCCTAAACCCTTCATATACGCGATGTTTTACGAGGGTTTCCCACAGGCAGGCAAAACCGTAAGCCCGAGCTGCAGGTGATGCAGAGGTGCCGGATTTAGGCAGCGCCGGGTCGGCGGCACCAGGGTGCAGCCCCAAAGCTAGCAGGCTAATTGCCTAGCGGCGACATGCTACCCCAGGAGGCGCAGCCGGATTTACACGCTGACGCGACACAGCCGGCCACCGGGCACCTTGCCCTTCCCGTTCTTTTATTTCCTTTTCCTTGAATTCCCGTTAGCTTCCGGGGTTTGAACTTTTTTGCTTCCTTTGCATGTCTTCCCTGCATGTCCGACAAATTTTGGCATTTCCCTTCACTTCCTTTTCCTTGAACGCCCCTTCATTCGCATTCCTTTCCCTTAGTTCATTGTAGTTCCCGCGACTTCAACCTCGCTTCACCATTTCTCTTCGTTTCCCATAATTTCACAGTTACCGTTCTCCGGTTCCCTTCGCGTTCTGCCCTTGCATTTTGCTCACTTCCAGTCACTCCTTTTCTGCACTTTTCAGCCCCTTGTTTCGCATCGCCAGCATGCATCACATCATCCGCATCATCCGGGATGATGCTGGCAATGCTGGGGGCGGACTCGTTTTTGGGCGCTGCGGATCCTTCGCCCCTTATAAGGGCGGGTCCGGTGGCCGGATTTAGCAGGCTGACGCCTGATGCCGACCCCCGTAACATCATCATCATTAGCATGAGCATCATTATCATCATCTGTCATCATCATCCTCAGCATCAGCCTCAGCATCCCTTGGCCAGTAGCGGGGCGAGCAGACTGCGCGTTTCTTGTTACGGCAGAGTTTCTGGCTGCAGTGGTGGTGAAGGGTGCATGGCTATGGCGAACGAGCAGTTGTTGGAGGCGGCGGCGGCAGCCTTGCTCGAGCGGGAGCTGGCGTCAGTGCCTGCTTGCATTGTCACGGAGGAGATGAAAGAGCTTCTGCGGCCGAAGATGAAGAGCTGTGCCTTGAAGTGTACGGGGAAAAGTCTCGACTGACTGGGTCAGACTTGCGCGACTGACCGCGCTGCTACTTTGCTTACCTTGCAGGCAAGGGGCTTCAAAGGCAGGGGGCCAGGGCGTCGTACGTGGCAATTGTGCGGGCTTGCAACCCTGATGAGCGCGAGTGAACTGCCAACACTTGCAGCTATTTTGTCTGCTCAAGCTGCTCTCGCCACGTCGGTTTGCCCAACATGCCGCGCCTTTGCCCAGGAGTCCCGAACATGGCATGCCTTTTCAGCACCGCGGCGCCAGGCATCCACACGCAGCCGTTGCGCGTGTGGTGCGGGGAGCAGCGGCTCATGCTGGCTGCGGAAAAGAACCGAGGCTTCCTTGCGCGCACGCTGAAAAAGCAACCAAAGCAATTCCCTCCCCTTCCGCAGCGGCCATCCTCGAGCGCACCGGGCGCCAAAGGAGTTTGGCCTTGCTGCAGCGGTTGGGGCGGACGGCGCGAGGTCATCCATAGACAAGAAGAGCTCCGGGCCCGCGTGGAAACAGAAGAGGACGGTCTTTGCCAAATTGAGCGGAGCAGCTTAGTAGAGGAACCTTTTCGCTTTTTCACCACGCCCGCAGGCCAGAACTTCCTTATGAGTTCTGGCCCCGTAAGTCAGCGTTGACTTTGCATCCGCATGATGCAGCCTGGCGCCCAGAGCGCAGGAACGCCTTGCAACCGCGCTGAAGAGGGGGCGAACTTCCCGTCATCTTCCCGTCATCTTCCCGTCATCTTCCCGTCATCTTCCCGTATACAGTCTTGCGTCATCTTCCCGCACTCTTTCGTCATCTTCCCTTCAGCTTCCCGTAGTCTTCCGTCATCTTCCCGTAGTCTTCCGTCATCTTCCCGTAGTCTTCTGTCAGCTTCCCGTCATCTTCCTGTAGTTTTCGAGTAGTCTTCCGTCATCTTCCCGTAGTCTTCCGTCATCTTCGCGCAGTCTTCCGTCATCTTCCCGTCAGCTTCCCGCAGTCTTCCGTCATCTTCCCGTAGTCTTCCGTCAGCTTCCCATAGTCTTCCGTCATCTTCCCGTACTCATCTGTCATCTTCCCGTAGTCTTCCGTCATCTTCCCGTATTCTTCCGTCATCTTCCCGTAGTCTTGCGTCATCTTCCCGCACTCTTCCGTCATCTTCCCTTCAGTTCCGTCAGTCATCTTCCCGTAGTCTTCCGTCATCTTCGTGTAGTCTTGCGTCATCCTTCCCGTAGTCTTGCGTCATCTTCCCGCACTCTTCCGTCATCTTCCTTTCAGGTTCCCGTGGTCTTCCGTCATCTTCCCGTAGTCTTCCGTCATGTTCCCGCAGTCTTCCGTCATCTTCCCATAGTCTTCCGTCATCTTCCCGTAGTCTTTCATCATCATCATCCATCTTCACGGTTAGAGGTTAAGATTAGAGGTTAGGGTTAGAGGTTAGGGTTAGAGGTCAGGGTGAGAGGTCAGGGTTAGAGGTTAGAGGTTAGGGTTAGAGGTTAGAGGTTAGGGTTAGAGGTTAGGCGTCAAAAATCCGCCGCGGGACCACCACTTAGAACACGCCTCGCCCTTTGCAGAGACTAACTTGGCTTTTGCAAAGGGGTCGGCTGGGGGAATGTGGCTGCCATTGTGGTTCAGTGGGGTTTGTGAGGGGTACCCTTGTCCTGATTTTTTCATTTTTTAAACACGGTTTAATAAAGAATTTGCAGCTTCAGGGCCGGGAATGGTTTCAATCTTCAGAGGTTTCAGCTGGCTTTGGGTTTTGTTTTTGAGGAACCAATTAAAAGGGGAATGCTTTTAAGCAAGTGGGCCACCAATTCAAAGGGGGGAATGCTTTTGAGTAAAGCAACTGACAGATTATTTTCTGGGAGGGGGGGCTTGCAATTATTGTGAAAAACAAAACAACTTTCAATTATTCTGGTCCCCATCAACAATCGGGGCGAACCACAATAAGGAAAACACTTTGCATTATTGCCAACGTGAGAGGGAATCCGGAATCCTTCTTTCTTTCTTTTTTGGGAGGTTTCCGCCAGATTGACCAATCTGGGGAAACATGAGGACAGCTGAAGGATTTGGAGTGCGAAGGGATTTGATAGTGGAATCAAAGAAAACGTTGACAAGGCCACGGGTCCTTCCTGGAAACCTGCTCGTCCTGTGCTACTGACCTGTCCCGGCTTGAGCTCCAAAGCAAGCGGATGACACTACTCCCTTCCCCCTAACAATAAAGCGCACCTGGATATTGGCTATTCTAAATGTAGTATTCCCGGATGTGGGACTTTGGAAACAATCATTTATTATTAGGGAGACCTTTATCAATAAGGGGGAAGGATGATTTCTTATTCAGTGATCCTTGCAGTTAGCATGTGCAGGACTGAGGGGTCGTTCTTTGTTTGCCAGTTTCAAAGCAAACCAGCTCTGGTCAACTCGGAGCCGCTTATGACACGGCGCGTTGGAGGGCTGTTGTAGGGTGGCACCGCCTGTGCGGGTCTCGGCCAGGCTTCCCTTCATGCATATTGCGTCTTTTTTTTGGGGGACCACCCCCCCGAAAAATAACGTTGTTTTCCTTTTAGGTCTCCCTTTTAGTGCCCCGCAAAATCAAACTCGACTCAAAATCCATCATTTTGGTGCCTGGGGTGTGGTACCGGAGCTTTTGCATCATTTTGCCAGGTGCGGGGAAACCTCCTCTTCGACGCGGTCACCGGCCAGCGCTTCTTCGCCAAGGGCGTGGCCTACAACCCCAGGAACGGCAACTATGGCCAGGCGACCTACCGCCCGGCGGTCCCGAGCGGTTTTCAGGGGTCCCGGGCGGTGGGGTTCATGGACTTGACAACTTTTTGGGGAAGACCATTTTGGTGGTATAGAATAAGTTCAGACTTCTTTTAGCCCATGCAAGGAAGTGAGTGGGAGGTCGCCGGATTGAAGCAGATGCCGAGAATGCCCCGTGTCTCGTAGCAAATGGCTTGCCATATTATATTTCCAGCCATGGCAATGCAACAGATGTAATTCCAACATGAACCTTGTTGCAACTGCGTGGCGGCACGTTGTGCTGGTAGTTGATTTGCTGAGTTTGACAGGTCGAGAAACATCTTCCAGCAGGTTTTATCATGTTCCACCATTTGTCCATCATGTTCTCGCTCTTGACCGGTACAGTTGGGTGAAAGTAGATGGCACAATCATCCTCATTTGAGCGAATTCTAGGCCGTGCAAGGGTTTGTGGAAGGCGTTGATCTCTCGAAAGGTTTGCGAAAGGGACTGTTTGCCCACGGAATTCTGGAGTTGTCCTGCGGCGAAATACACACTTCAATCCCACTGGCATCTGTCGTGAACACTGTAAATGGAGCTTGCCATTTTTAAGCGGACCCCTCCAACAAACACGTTGTTTCCTCTCACCCCCCCCCCAGAAAAGTTGTATATGAATATATATATATATATATGAAGAATATATTGGTTTTCCTCTTGGTTTCCCTTTAAACCCGAAAAGGGCGGAATCCTCAGAAAAGGAACCGCGCCCGGAAGCTGGCCAAGACCTTTTTTCCCGGAGCATTTCGGCTTGGCTTCGTTCAGGTCATTGGGCGGCACAACCCGGGCTGCCAGCCGGGCACTCCGAAGTTCAAGGGCCTGGAGTACTACCAGGACCCATAAGTGTCCTTTTTGGTTGTTTTGGTGTTTGGTGTCATTTTTTGGTTGTTTTGGAGTCCTTTTTGGTTGCTTTGGTGTCCTTTTTGGTTGTTTTGGTGTCCTTTTTGGTTGTTGTCCTTTTTTGTTGTTGTTGTTTTGGTGTGCTTTTTGGTTGTTTTGGTGTCCTTTTTGGTTGTTTTGGTGTCTTTTTGTTTGTGTCCTTTTTGGTTGTTTTGGTGTCCTTTTTGGTTGTTTTGGTGTCCTTTTTGGTTGTTGTCCTTTTTTGTTGTTGTTGTTTTGGTGTCCTTTTTGGTTGTTTTGGTGTCCTTTTTGGTTGTTTTGGTGTCCCTTTTTGGTTGTTTTGGTGTCCTTTTTGGTTGTTTTGGTGTCCCTTTTTGGTTGTTTTGGTGTCCCTTTTTGGTTGTTTTGGTGTCTCTTTTTGGTTGTTTTGGTGTCCCTTTTTGGTTGTTTTGGTGTCCTTTTTGGTTGTTTTGGTTTCCGGATGTGGCTGAAAAAATACGATCGGAGGGGCTTTTTCCGCAGGTTTTGAAGTCCATGTTTCCACTTAGCGTAACCCATTTTGGAATTCCGGTTTTTTGAGCCACAGCCAGGTGTCCTTTTTGGTTGTTTTGGTGGAAAAATAGATGGCGATTCCTGGTGCACCCTGGTGGTTTAATCATCTACCAGGGAAACCTATCTACTTCCCTTAAAAGGACACCTATGCCAGGACCCCGCCTCCGACGACATGGCCGACCAGCGCCTCGGCTCGACGGCATCGACGGGATCGATGGCTCGGATCGAGCACCTCGGGGTGGTTTGCCATGAGCGAACCGAGGGTATCCCTATCGTTCCCCTGTGGTTTCCCGGGGTTTTCCTGAAAGTTGGGAGTGGGCCACTTGCACTTCAAGGGAACTTGAGATCCGAAAAAGGTGGGGTCCACTTTGGCATGCACAGAAACGTTGCGGCCATTTTTGAACCTAGGGTGCTGGACAGTTCCTCAAAGGATACCGCTGGCGCGAGTGGAAGAATCACATGTACCAGATTGAGAGTGTTTGAATCCTTGCAAAGCAGATGGTTTTTAGATCTTTCCCCTTGGCCATAGCCTTCTGAACTGGCTTCACTCGGGGCCTGGGCAATGAGACCCCACTTTTCGGCCGAGGGCCGATCGCTCGAAGATGATGCGAACACCCGATGATTCAAGAGCTGCTTCCATGCTTCTTGAGTCGTCATCTTCAGGTTTACGACTTACTTGCCCCTGATTGCGGATCTGGGTGCGAACGTGGTGCGCCTCTACAACATCGATCCAGAGAAGAGCCATGAGAAGTTCATGCGCCAGGCAGGGATGCATAGTTTCGATTTGATCAGCTTACAATTGCAGCACTCGCTTGGGAGTCAGATCATTAGGTCGAGTCGCAACCATGGCTACAGAGGACAGGTCCCGAGCAAGGCCGCAGACGAGTTTCATGGCACCAGTTCCTTTTGAAAAGATAATGAATCTTTCGAGGATGTAGGGAACGTGGCATCCTTGTTTGCTATATAATTTAGGAGCCGTGATACCACTGGGCCAACTTCGTGGTAGCACCGGTTTTTTTGGATCGTTGTTGGTTAAGGTCAGAGGACCCTGAGTCGCCAGCCATGGGGAGAAGCAAGGGCCCTCCCTTGCAAGTTGGCATGGAGCCTGCGCAAAGAGGGTGGCCCTAGTCAGAGGAGGTTCTTCTACAAATCTTCTTTCTTTTTTCCCCAGCAGCTGAAAGCTTTGGGGTCTCAGCCCAGATAGGCTCCGGGGTGGTCTGGGGCGTCCCTGAGGTGAGGTTCTACCAGGGTTCCACGAGGTTCTGCGAGTGGTGCGAGCACTAAAAAGAGCACCGCATGCTGTTGGGGATATCACCCGAGCCTCTTTTTTTTTTGGGGGGTGGGGGGTGGGGTGGAGTGGCGTATCATGTTAAACCACACGCGGTCGTAAACAAAAGGTTGTTTTCAGCTGGCCAGCGGCTTAACTAAAAAAGGAGAGTAGACCCCACCCCGATGTGTAAGAAAGCTTGAGAACACTGAAGGCTTTCATCTGCCATAGAGGGCAGATGAGCAGGTGCGGGCGAGGCTTTCCATCTTACCCGAGGGTCACTTTGCTGCCAGGCGGCTTCGCTTGGCCTCACCGTCATGGTGCCGCTCACCCGCAGCTCGGCCTCGCTTAACGCAAGTTTTTGCGGCTGGACGTGGCTTCTGTGCAGGCTTGAGCCTGCCCTTTTTCGTTGGGATGTTGCGGTGTTTGGTTTGCATTCTGGTTGGATACTTGTGATCAAGGCACTGTTGGCCCGTTGGCTTGGTGCAGGCGTTGTTTGGTTTGCAAAGCCGTTTCAAGGGGTTCTTTCCGGTGGTTTCTGTGCGCGGTTGGATTGCCAGGCGGCGACTGGGGCTTCATGCCGGCATCAGCAAGCCCCAAGTGCTACTACGAGGAGCTCCCGGACTACGGGCACGTGGGATTGAACCTTCTTACCTCTGCCAAGCTGATTGTGGACCAGTAGCTGGTCGTGAAGTTAAACACGAGCCGTCTCTCTTTAGAGGGCTCCCTTCCGGGCCGAGCAGTCCGATTTGTCTGCCCTCACCCGCACGCGCACAAGCGCATCACGCCGGCCCATTGATTGCTAGGGCGCCAGTTTGCGAGGAATGAACGTCAGCTGGCTGTCCAATTGATCGCCGTAGGCTATTTTTCATGCTAGCGTGTGGCAGGCTAGGGTTGCATGTGCTGTGTTGCTAAACATGCGCGTGTGTATACGTACGCAATGGATGGCATCGTCTAGCTAAAGCAGCAACTGTCCCTCCCGTTTTTCAAGGGGTTCGAACCGCACTGTTAAAACGCACACTCCCATTCTCCTGAGAAAAAAAACATATAGGGAATTTTCTCCAAGGTTCAGCAAGTACGACAACACCTTCATGTTCGTCGTGGCCAACGAGATCGACCACCTGGACCGGAACGGCTTCGCGGCGTACCCCTGCATCAAGGCCCTGACTCGGGACATCCACCGCTACCAGCGAGAGAAGGGCTACCGCACCTTGAAGGAACGAGGGGGGCCCCGTACTTGGCCGCCTTTGTTCGGAGATTTGGGCTATGAACCCCATTATTTGGGCCATAAACCCAATTATTAGGGGGGTGTTCCCTCCAAAAGTGATGAATCCCCACTACAAGGGGACACCCCCCTGGGTTTATTCATCCGGAGTTAACACTACTTGGCGGCCTTTGTTCGTTGATCTGGGCCATACACCCCATTGCGTACGTACAGGTTATTTTCATCACCTAAACCCAACAGAGGCGGCCGATGGAATGTGACTGGAGGGCTTCCTTGATGGACCAAAAGCTGGATCCAGTCTTGGAATTTCGTGAGCTTTACGCTCAGGCAAGGTGCCCCTGATCTATTCCAACAAGGACCAAGGGGCGGACCGCGCTGGCATCGCCGAGTACCTCACCTGCGAGTTGGAGAGCCCCGACGATGTCGTGGACGCCTTTGGGCTGAACGCGTACTCCTGGTGTGACTCGAACCAAGGCTTCAAGGGCAGCAGAGCTCTGTGTCAATCTCCTATTTGGCTGAGCACACCCACTTGCCCAATATTACACAGTTAGTTGGTTGGCTAGTTGCCAGCACCCCCCCAACAGCTGCTTTTATCCATGTCCCAAATCCCAAGTTCTGTCCAAACACAGTGGTTTGGGGCTGCTGGTAGTCAGTTAGATCATTAATTTAGATGGTGGTGGTTGGCTTTGTTTGTTTGTGTTTTGCTTGTTTGTTTGCTTGATCGTTTGCGTGTGTTTATTTTGTTTGTTTGCTTGCATGCTTGCTTACTTGCCTGCCTGCTTGCTTGCTTGCTTGCTTGCTTGCTTGCTTGCTTGCTTGCTTGCTTGCTTTCTGTTTGCTTGTTCGTTCGTTTGTTGTTTCCTTGTTGCCGCGTTCTTTGTTTTTGTTTTTCTTTGGCTTTTTTTCCCCACATCTTTGTGTGGGGTTCTTACTTTTGCCGCTGCGCGCCCGACTCCCGCCGCCCCGTCGCTCTCACTCACTCACACACACTCACTCACACACACTCACTCACACACACTGCCTCACACACACTCAGTCACACACTCACTCACTCGCCGTCGCTCTCACTCACTCACACACACTCACTCACACACACTCACTCACACACACTGACTCACACACACTCAGTCACACACACACTCACTCACACACACTCACTCACACACACTCACTCACACACACTCACACACACTCACACACACTCACTCACACACACTCACTCACACACACTCACTCACTCACACTCACTCACTCACTCACCCGCACAAAGTCACACCCGCTCACACACACTCACACACACACACTCACTCACACACACTCACGCACACACACTCACTCACACACACCCGCTCACACACACACACTCACTCACTCACACACACACTCACTCACACACACACTCACTCACACACACTCACTCACACACACGCACACACACACACTCACTCACACACACACCCGCTCACACACACACACACACTCACTCACTCACTCACACACACTCACTCACACACACTCACTCACACACACTCACTCACACACACTCACTCACACACACACACACTCACTCATGGAGATGCAAGTGCTGCGTTTGTGTGGCAGGGGCAGCGTTTGGGAGCTGTCTAAAGGGCTGGGATGTTGTGGCGCGCGCGGCTGTGGGCCCCCATCTCGCGTGGCAGGCGCAGGACTTTGGAGATGCAAGTGCTGAAATCGTGGCAGGCGCGGTACTTCGTGCACCTGGGCTTGCGTTTGCGTGGCAGGGGCAGCATTTGGGAGCTGTCTAGGGCTGGGGTGTTGTCGCGCGCGCGGCTGTGGGCCCCCATCTTGCGTGGCACTCGCAGCACTTTGGAGAGGCAAGTGCTGAAATCGTGGCAGGCGCAGTACTTCGTGCACCTGGGCTTGCGTTTGCATGGCAGGGGCAGCGTTTGGGAGCTGTTGAAAGGGCTGGGGTGTTGTCGCGCGCGCGGCTGTGGGCTCCCATCTCGCGTGGCAGGCGCAGCACTTTGGACAGGCAAGTGCTGAAATCGTGGCAGGCGCAGTGCTTCGTGCACCTGGGCTTGCGTTTGTGTGCCAGGGGCAGCGTTTGGGAGCTGTTTAAAGGGCTGGGGTGTTGTCGCGCGCGCGGCTGTGGGCCCCCATCTCGCGTGGCAGGCGCAGCACTTTGGAGATGCAAGTGCTGAAGTCGTGGCAGGCGCAGTGCTTCGCGCACCTGGGCTTGCGTTTGCGTGGCAGGGGCAGCATTTGGGAGCTGTCTAAAGGGCTGGGGATGGCTGGGGTGTTGTCGCGCGCGCGGCTGTGGGCCCCCATCTTGCGTGGCACTCGCAGCACTTTGGAGAGGCAAGTGCTGAAATCGTGGCAGGCGCAGTACTTCGTGCACCTGGGCTTGCGTTTGCATGGCAGGGGCAGCGTTTGGGAGCTGTTGAAAGGGCTGGGATGTTGTGGCGCGCGCGGCTGTGGGCCCCCATCTCCCGTGGCAGGCACAGCGCTTTGGAGGTGCAAGTGCTGAAATCGTGGCAGGCGCAGTACTTCGTGTACCTGGGCTTGCGTTTGCGTGGCAGGGGCAGCATTTGGGAGCTGTCTAAAGGGCTGGGGTGTTGTCGCGCGCGCGGCTGTGGGCAGGCGCAGCACTTTGGAGATGCAAGTGCTGAAGTCGTGGCAGGCGCAGTACTTCGTGCACCTGGGCTTGCGTTCAGGTGCATGGCTTTGTTTTTTTAAATGCGTGTCAGGTAATTTTCATTTCATCCTTGAGATTGGAGCTGCAAGTGGGAAGGGTATGCAGGCGCAGTACTTCGTGCACCTGGGCTTGCGTTCAGGTGCATGCCTATGTTTTTTCAACTGTGCCAGGCAATTTTCATCCTTGAGATTGGAGTTGCAAGTGGGAAGGATATGGCATCAATCATATTTCGCGCTTGCCGCAGCCATTTGACTGAGAGATTCGCTCATGTTTCAAATTCTGCATTCAGCCCGACAGGCGTTCTTATTCAGGGCTTGCAGCATGTATCAAGTTTTTTTTGGAAATTTGAAATCAGCAAAAGGAACAGGACGTAAGTTTTCCTTAGCCGAAGATGCCGGTTGAGAGCCATCGTGGCGCATGGCGAGCATCTGTGCGGAAGGACGGCCGCCGCGTGCGAGGTCCAGTGCGACGTTTGCGGGCAGAGGCAGATATTGATTTGTCTCAATTGCAGAACGCGTGCAGCGAGGGGCTAGCAGCATTGGTAGCAGCACACGCAGCGATGTCAGCAGCAGGGAGCTCCAGGCAGCAAGATTTGCAATTGGAGGAGAGGCCCGCTATGCCAGCGGCAAGGGGGCAGCAAAGCCAGACGCGGGACACGCTGTTTCAAACATTGGTGGACTGCTTTTCCCAGTGGCTGCGTCAAGGGCACTGCGACAGTTGGTCTCGAGCTACGCCAGCATCTCGGGCGTTGCCATCTCGCGCACGCCGGCTGGAAATGCTGACATGTCTGGGATTCTGGACGCTGCTAAGCCTTTGCCCAGTGAGCATTTTGCCATGGAGGCCCTTGCCGAGCAGCCAGACGCCCAATGGCTGCGTGATCTTGAAATCCAGTTTCGCTTGGACTACGGCAGCCGTCCTTTGCATACCTCTGGTTTGGACATTTGCCATGACTATGTGGGCTTGCGGAACCTGGGCAACTCGTGCCATTTGAATTCTGTGGTGCAGTGCATCTACGGGTGCGCGCCGTTGCGCGAAGATGTTACAGGGCAGTCTTCGCCCAAAGGGCCGCTGTCTAGGCACTCGCAGCGACTTTTTCAGCAGCTGTCTGGAGAAGATGGACGCTGGGACTATGTTTCGCCTGCTGCGCTGCTGCACCAGGTGCTCCTGACCGTGTGCGTGAATAGGGAGTTGCGCGTTGCTCGTATCTGGCTGTGCTATCTTTGTTCAAAGTGTTCAAAGTCTGTGCTCAAAGTCTGGGGCCTGCAAGTGATGGGTGTCAGCTCCGTGCGGTCCGAGACGGATGAGTGGGTCCTCAAGTCGTGCGGCAAATGCAAGAAGGCAGCGCCTTGTCAGGCGCGGCTAGACAAAACTAGTAGTCATCCAACATATAAGTTGTTTCCTTTCTGCCTGCCAGGCTCATCCAAATGCTGCCTTGGAGCCGCGCATGGCTGTGCCGGTCGCTTTTGCTGATTCTGACTGCCAGTGTTCCATGCTGCTGTACCACGACCTTTGCTGTACCACGACCTTCTCACAGCGGTCTTGCAGAACAAGAACCAGCCCTTGCCAGATCCATTGGCAGACACCACCGAAGTGCGCACCGCCCTCCGCGACGTTCTGCGGAGCACACAGTGGCTGTGCAAGCTGACTTTCCGAGAGAACGACTACCAGCAGGTCTTGGAATTGGACTGCAAGCACTTGGAGCCATTCTTGGAGCCGCAAAAGCCTGTGGAAGATTTGGCCCGCTTCATGCAGGTTTTGCCACGATGTGCTCTCGGCAAGGGCTGCCCTGTTGCATCTCTGGATGTGCTCAACGTGGACAACGAACTGGGGATACTTCGCGCAGGGCAACTGGATGCTTCGGCGGCTCGAGTGCTCATTGCCTTCAACGACATCCAGCTCCCCGACGAGGAAGCTCTTCAGCAAGATCCACAGTCGGCCTCGGCCATGCGAGTGAAGCGGTCTGTCGACTGCTTGCTCGCACCCCAGCGGCAAGGCGAGCCAGTTCGGGTGAAGCTACGCGCGGCTGGGCCAGCTTCCGCTGTCAACTGGATCTTGCGGGGCCGCCCGGGAGATGTTCACCAAGTTGTCATCATGCAGACGGAGACCATCGGTGAATGGAGTGCTCTATGGCACGTGCCGGTTGCCATCGAAGCTGTCGCATCTTTCGTCGCCTACTGGCAGTTCATCCTGGATTGCCAGAAAGGCCAGAACGCGCTTCTCTTCCAGGCTGAGTGGACGCCGGGCAAGCGCGTCCGCGCAGTGAGAGCAACATGCCATCCGCGGCCAAGAAGTCCAGCGCTTGGCGCAGCCCGTAGCTTTCTGTTTCTCTTCTTTTTTGTTTCATCGCATACGGCCAACTCCCAAACCAACTACGCGACCCAGGAAGGGAAGGTAGTGGTATCGGAGTAGCCGCGAGATAGTGTTGATGTTCGCATCTTTTTGGCTGTCTTACTTTTTTGTTTCGTCGCATGCAGCCTACTCCCAAACCAACTACGCGACCCAGGAAGGGAAGGTAGTGGTATCGGAGTAGCCGTGAGATAGTGTTGATGTTCGCATCTTTTTGGGAAGGCTCAGCGCACGCCATCGTTTGCCTGACCCACAAAAAGCCAGCTACGCACTGAGCCATCGACATTTAGCTAGCCAAGCGCGTACACATGCACGAAGCAAAAGTATGCTGCCGTAGCCATCTTGCGTTAGCTGGAAAACGAAATGCGTTGCTGAGTTCCTCAATGGCTATGTCGCCCAGTTGGACTGGCAGCCGGTTGCGGGAGATGCTCATCGGCTGGAACGAAAGCCAGCTGACGTGGTTGAAAGAACAGATTGAGGGCGAGGTGACCGTGCGCGCTTGGCTGAAGCGCGGCCAACGGGCTCAACCCGACCTGGCTCCTGGGAGTGGTTCCCCTGGCTCCTTGGAGTGGTCCGAACTCCCAGATGGGTGGCGAGTCACTGTTTGCTGTCGCTCCTGTGAGTACAGAATGTCGGCCAAAGTGCGCCCTTGGTGGGAGTCACATAGACACCTCAAGCTTTGTGGCTGGACACTTTCGAGCGATGCTTATTGGTATTGCCGCGATCACACGCAGCTAGCTGCAAGCGTGACTTTCGAAGACAGGCTGCTTGCGCGCGACCCACTATTGGGGAGGTGCTTTTACCAGAAGAGCTTGGCGCATGCAAAAAAAATGCATCTGGCTGCTGACTGACTGTCTATGTAAAAGCAACTGCGATCCTGAATCGATGTAAGTGTGGCGCATCTTCATAAGCATAGACATGTGGGGTTACCCGGTCCTTTAATTGTATTGTATTGTTTTGTTTTGTCTTTTCCCGTTGTTATATCTTTCGATGTGTTGGTTATTTGGTTTGTTTGTTTGCTTGTTTGTTCATTTGTTGTTTTTGCGTGTTGTTACTTTGTGCGTTTGTTTGTTTGTTTGCTTGCTTGCTTGCTTGCTTGCTTTCTTGTTTGTTTCTTGTTTGTACTGTTTGTGTTTTCGCTTGCATTGGTTGCTTCTTCTTTTTAAAAAATATGTACCTGTTTAGGGATGTATTGCGTTCTTCAATCTTCACACCGTTCCCCTGACTTTACAAGATTGATGTCGTTCCTTCAGTTGCAAGCTGGGTGAGATGGCCCTGGCTGAGGTGACCCCACCTACTACAGCCCCTCGGGTGAGGAGAGCTTCACCTATTCGCCCTACATGAGCGTAGCGCGGGAGCGTCTGGGCAGAAATTTCAGGCTGCTTTGCTCGGGGTGAGTTGGTGAGCATTCATCGGTGGCTTGTAGTTATGAGCATTTTGTAGTTCGGTTATTTGTCAATGTTCCTAGTCGTGCATAGGGGGCCCATCGAGCACACGCTCGGGAATGCCACGTCTAAACTGTGGGGTGGGAGCTCACGAGAGGCTTGAACTAGGACTAGCCTTTTGAGTGCCGAAGCATATATTATATGCACGCCTTCAGGCATCTTCAGGCTTTTCTCCTGGGAGAGGGCCATACGGGGACAATTCCTCTGACGTGTTTTGATAGGAAGAACTTCTTCCAAAGCACATGCTGGCCATGTTTCAGTTTTCGTTCTTGGCGGACCCTGTGGAACCTTGTTCACGTTGCATGTTCGGATCCAGCTACCCCCTGTTTATTATTCATATTTCACACATGCAGCGCACAATGTGTTTGTTTGCTATTTGTGGTGTAAATGCCATGATTCCCTACACTCGGGGCTTCGCGCGCCGAGGTTCCGCAGCTTGCCCAAACCCTTCCTCTTCACCGAGTTCGGGTGTAACACCGGGGCCTTCCAGACGGAGTGCCTTGGACTCGAGCGCAAGATTCTATTGGTACCTTCCATTTGCATTCTTTCCCCGGATCCTTCTTTCTAGAAAACCTCCAGAAACCCAGGGAAAACGGCCGGGTTTTGGAAAGAACGATGGTTGAAAGGGGATTGCTCGACCGATTTTCCCTCGGCCTCCCCGGCTGAGGTGCCCCAGCTACAAGGGCGGCCGCAGCTGGACCCAGGTGGGCGCGATGATGGACGCCCGGCTGCGACAGATTTGAGCGTCGCTCCGGGCAAGGAGCAGATGGCTTTCGGGCCCCTATGCCAGACTTGACTGCTATTGGGTTGGATCTTTGGACTTTAACTTTTTGGTTGAAATCAAGTTGGGTTTTCCACTCAACCCCAAAAAGTTAGACTTGTTGCAGGGGGATCAACAGCAACCAAGGTCAAAGCCACGGATTTCCGTTCGCCTGATTTTGTTTCGCAAGGAGGTGAGGGTGGACTCTGCCACAGGGCACAACTGAACCAAGTTTGCAAAGGTATTATTTACGTTGAGAATGTTGTGAGTGTGCGCTTTGCGTGTGCAAATGCAGGCCCTCCACCGTTCCAAAACATCCGCAAGCACATGCGTCTGTCTAGTTGCTCTTCTGTTTGTAATGTGCAGCTGAAAAGCAGGCTGCCAAGATACGTGAGGTGGTCTATGAAAACTCGTTCGACTCAAGGGTCCCGCCCCGCCCGCTTCCATCTGTTGGTCTCCTAGTGGATCAGATAGCACTTTGGGACATGCTGCCTGGAGAGGTAGCCTCTTCGCCAGTAAACAGAATCTTTAGGAAGCCTCTCATTGCAGCCCCAGCTTCGTCCAAAGGACAGACCTGTTTGCATCCATGTGGAACCGAATTGAGGAGACCCCAACGGATCACCCCAAAATCCCTGAGTTCCTCACACTTGCTAGGAAGACCAGTTTGGTCCAACACAAGAAGTTGCTTGATTTGATTTTGCCAATCAATAATCCATCCACTCGAGAAGTGAGCCAACAAATGGGCCGAGCATTTTCCAACGTGACAGGGGTCCCCCCAACTCCCTCCCTGAGTTCCTGAAGGTTTCTTGAGGAAAAGCATTTTGGTACAAAGCTGGGAAGTTTCCACTTGTCTTTGCCCATGTTCTGGCCGGGGGTTACCGGGTTGGGACGTCACAGGACAAGATGGGGGACTTTGTCAGCGGCGCCATCGCCTTCGAGTTCTCCATGGAGAACAACGAGTACGGCCTGGTGCTGACCCCCGGCTTCCTGGCGGGCCAGGAGCGGGCGAACAAAAAAAACCGGCCTGGGGGTTTTGTCAAAGGGGTCCGGGTCCGGGGTCCTGTCTGTGTGTGTGTGAAGGCGTTTTGTTTTGGAGGGTACCCTTTCGTTTGAAGGGGTTATGAAGGGGTCCAGCTATTGTGTATGTGTGTGTGTGTGTTTAAAGGCTTTTTGAGGGTTACGCTTTTGGGGTGGGCAAAGCAAAAGGAACCCACTCATTGTGAGGTTCTTCAGGATTGAGACGAACCCAAATTTCCCATTTTGGGTGGTTCAATCAGCTTGTGGACGTTGTTTGAATTTCCTTTATGTGCAGGCGAATTTCCTTTTGGGCATTTATCACCTGAGAATACATATTGTTTTGGACAGGGTTTGGGTGAGGCTCCAAGGAAGGCCCTTTGTTTTTGCTTTTTTTTGCCAAAGTCAGGGAGGCACTCCGCAGGACGACCTGGTCCTGACGGACAACTACTTCGCGCTCAAGAAGCAGTAGCTAGGCATTTGGGGTGAGGCGGAGTCGGTGCACAGGGGCGTTGCTTTGGATCGGGTGGTGTAGCAAAGGCATGGCAAGCAGCAAGTCGTGTTTCTGGTATTGCTGCAAGAGGTCTCGTTGTCTCGTTGTCAGGGGTAACAACTTTCCTTCTGTGGCTGCTTGCCTGGGCACCAGTGCTGGAGATCTCAGGGTGCTTTACATTTTGACATGTGAGAAACATTTGTCTGCCTGTGGCGAGCTCACTAATTTGAAATTGGGGGTAAAACCAGCTAACCACCATGTAGGTCTTTTGCTTGAGAATCCCTTGTTTCAGGTGTTGGAGTGATCAAAAGGGGTGGGATAAAAAAAACAACGCAGACCTTTGACGCCTGGCAACCGCATGTCTCGAGCGAAGCTTCGCTTTCCCTGCCTTCTCTCAGTTCACAGCCCAAGCCTAGGTTCACCGAGGGCCACGTCTCTGGCGCCGGCACTCCACGAATGCTGCCGCTGTCCCAGTGCCCATCCAGAGCTGCGGCGGAGGCGAGCGATCGAGCGATGGTTCGCGACCCGTGGCACGCAGATTCGCATCTCAATGACGGCTGGCAGTGATGACAGAGGCCAACTGAGGAGGTTCCTCATGGTATGGTTGGGTGAAGCACTTGTCTTAAAACGGGTCACTGTTCCGGAGAGTGTACAACAAATTGGAGAGCACACATATATTCAAGTGAGTCGGCAAAGGGCAAAGGATACAGCTGGGGCTGTCTGGAGCATTGCTACACGCCATCCCTCAGTTGTATGAGCGTCATAGTCATGGGTCTATGAGGAAGCCATGGAAATGAAGAACCTGCTGATTTTGTCAGGGGAAGCAACAAAGCAAGACCTTGGCGGACGTGTCCCGTAGAAGATTTAGAAGAGTAAATTGATTGCTTTGTTGCACCTGAGTTCGCTGAGGGGGGACATTTCTTGCGAATGGGTGAATCGATTTATGAGTTCTTGTAGCCAGCCGCAAGCAAACAAACAAGGCTTGCCGAGATTCACGCGTCGTTCCCAAACTGTCTTCTGTGTTGTACGGCAGGGGTGCGCTAGGCACAAGGGGTCCAGACATTGAAGAGCCTTTCCCTGAGCACACAGCGAGTGGGATTGGACACAGGCTTGCAAACATCGATGAGCCTCGTCGTTGTACTTCGTGTGGGATCGCTTTTATATGGCTTGTCGAAAGCTTGAAGGTTGACAGTGATTTTGCTTCTAGCGTGGATCGAATGGTAGGGAGTCCATTTGCCTAGCAAACGTGCAGTGGCAATTCAACTGCGACCAGATACCAGACTGATTTGTGACTGCGGCCATGGTCGCATCCAATTGGCTCTGACCAATGGGCGGCAGTCCCAGTGCAGACGTGGTTCTTCTGTCTGCCATGTTTGTACGTTCCTTGGGGGGCCTTACTTGGGGGAAGAAAGGATTCTTGTCATGAAACAATATGCGACGAAGGAGGGTTTCACATTCAGACGGTTTCCACGACCCCAAACTATTGCCTTGGGTATCCACCCTGGCCCTTTATGTAGTGCTGTAAGCTGGCTTTTCCAGTGTTCACGATTGCCTAAGGGAGAGCAAGTACATCTCACCAAGATCAGCACGACCTAGACCACCTCTTGTACAAGAGCTGGGGGTGCTACAGGAAAAGACACCAAGGAAGCCATGCCTCAAGGCACCATGGAATGCGTGCGCCACGATTTTAAGCATAGGTGTCCTTTTTAGGTGAGCCTGGTTAAACATAGATGGCACTGGTTTAGATGGGTTTTGTTCCAGGTACCAGGGAACCCCATCGATTTTTCCAAAGGGCCACCCATGCAAGCAAGCCTTTCAATTCCATGCCCTGTGAGAGGGCCCCTCGCAGGAGCTGCAAAGGCGGCAGCAGGTGTCGGAGGTCTCTGACTGGACGCAGCTGCCGGCCACCCCTATCATGCCGGAGAGCACTGTGCTGCCATGAGCGCCCAAGACACGGGACTCGGGACGTCAAGCAAAGCACACTGGCCGTTTGAAATCATGAAGGCTCGTGCCTTTTGGGCGCTGCTTCAATTCGCATGCTGATGCCATGGGGCGTCGCTCTGTTTTCCCATGTGTTGCGGACACGTTTTTTCGCGAAGCAGGGGCTGGAGACTTGGCGGACGCACCTTGCGGCTGAGCCAGCCCTGCTCCAGCGGCGCAGGCACAAGAGCCGCCTGCCTTTTCGCTGGGCTTTTCAGGAAGCCTGAAAGGAAATCCGTCTGAAACTTTACAGGCCCTTGCTCAGCTTGGAAGAGATTCTGAGTGTTTCCTTTCAGCAACCTCATGGCAACCTCGTGTCCTTTTTCGGTTTTAACGTGAGCCAGGGGTGCTTGCGAGATCTTGCGATCATCCTTTGAGCCCCATATGAACCGGGGTCGAAACACCTACCTGGTGAATGAAGCCTTTGCAAGGAAGGGCTATGAGACGTTTTGACCACGGCTCATGCAATCCCAATTCCCAATTCAAACTTTAGACACTGGCCTGGCACAAAGTCCTCACCTCGCATGGTGGAGAGCCAAGTGATCAATTGCAATCGGACGCATGCGTGCAACAAGGGCCGTGCGAGTGAGCTGGCCTTGAACTCTGAGAGCTTGGGTTTAAGCAACCAGACCCGCAGAAGGTTGCCCCAACAGCAGGGGCCAACTCAAGCATGTTTAGTTGGATGTTTGGCCCCGGCTTCTTATATTAACCAAAAGCATGTCCGAGTTTCCCAGCGGTCCGCGTATTGGTAGTCTAGCCCCTGCTTTCTTGGACTTTGGGTGTTGCTTGGATTGCGTCGCTTTTCATATCCACGTGCACCAAGGAACGAGCCGGGAGGCTGGTGAATGCCGGGGTGACCCGCAGATGGTGAACTCGTTGTCAATCGGCTTGGTCAAAGCGGGGTCGTGAAGGTTAGGTCCCTTGCCTCCGGCTCAGGACATCTTTTTTTGCCCGGGCCACCTCAACAGTTTTTTTTGGGCAAGATATGTCTTTTGCGGCAGGCAGGCCGCAAGTTTTCGGGAATGCATAACGCGGCATGATTGCCATTCCCATAAGCTGGCAGAACTATGCCGCAGCAGTTTCCCCAATATCAGGCTGAACATGTGCTTGTGAAGGCCTATGCAGTGGGTGTGCAGCTGTCACGTGTGTTGGTGCACCTGTTCAAGAATGCGCCATGGTGGCGCTCGCTCTTGTTTCATCCCTTGTACTTTGCGGGGGCTATGCAAGGCAAGGCATGGAACATCCGGTTAGCTTAAGTATATGGGACATGGTTTGCTTTGGAGAACGCGGCAAAGAAATGAGCTGCACACGTGGTTTCGACTCTCACACCATTTCCCTTGCGAGGGACTGCCTGTCGTTGTGTGACTTGGGTTTCCCAGAGCTTGGGCAACCATTCAACCGAATGCGCGGAACTTCCATGGATCTTAGGGAATTCTGATTATGATTATGACACGTGGGTCGGTCTTTTCTGAGGGTACCATTTTTGTAGTTTTGCTGTGTAACTGGCAAACCAAAGGGAAAAAGCTCCCATTTTGGGGGGGGGAAGCCCTAAAAAGAACACCTACCCGGCCCTTGCTGGCCCTTGTTTCAGGGCCGCTGCCTGTTGCTTGCCGGTTGGGACGGCGAGATGCTACCGGTCGCCGCCGCCCGGCAGAAAAAGCGGCTGGTTCCCTGCCAGAGGGTTTCCTAAGTAGTGTTGACTCCTTTACTTGAGTGTGGGTACCCAAAATGGCTTGCAATGGTAAGACCATGTAACACCTGCTCATTACCGTTCAATTTTGACGCGTGCCCACCTCTTGTTTAGCACCAGCTTTTTTTGCTGAAATGCTGAAATGAGAATGCAGGGAACCCTAAACACCCACTGTGACCAGGCCCTTCTGTCGATGGCAGAAGAGGTCAAGCCGAGGTCACCCTGTTGGGGAGTTCGCGCTGCAAGGTTGCAACCATGGAAATAGGTGCAAGAAGAGCAAACAGTGAACTCAGCATCCAGTTGTATCCATTCGATATGACCCTGTTGCGGGCGCAGCCGCCGTGAGCACTCGACATAGATTCTGATGCCCTTTTTGCTTTTGCGCAAAGGCGCAACCTTCGCCAGCATTATCATGCTTGTCCTTAGCCTTTTGAAACCCTTTTGCACCACTTCGATCTGAAAGCGTTGGAGGGCTGGAAGAGTGCAGCTTCAAAAAGGGGCCAACCCAGTGTGTGGCTGAAACCACCTCCTATCAGCCCTGGTCTGCTCGAGAGGGAAAATGAGGTTGTTGACTTAACAGGGGTCTAATCTTGACCCAGTATGAATCATTCATCAACCCGTCCCATCATTAGGTGGGTGTTCTCTCCAAAAGTGGTCCGAATCCAACCACTAAAAGGGGACACCCCCCAATCAAAATCAGCCAGAGGTTCTGCTTCCGGGGTGACTGCCCCACTAAAAAAGGAGAGAGAAAAAAAGGGTTCCCTTTTTTTCTCCAGACTGAACAACTGAGTAAACGTACCCCCCAATCAAAATCAACCAGAGGTTCTGCTTGATCCGGGGTCATTAAACCTCTGCGTGGCGTGCGGCCGAAACTCTGTCCATTCGCCCTGAGGTTCTGCCCGGCTGCGCGGGCTGCGGGGCTCGGCAGCTGCTGCGCGCGGCCAAAGAGGTGCCTGGGGTCTTGGCTGTGTCTGGGGCGACCGAGGGGGGCGGGGGTGTGGCTGCACCGAGTTTGTTGGATTCCCAGCCGTTTGTCCTCCTTGCTGTTCTTTTGGCTTGGGCTCCTCCAAGGGTAGGTGTTCCATGGCACCCCGGTCTCCTTTTTCCCGAAAGCATTGCGAATCCTGAATCCGGTGCCGATTGCATAAGTCAAGTTGCACTCGCGAGTGTCATGGTCTCATTGAGGATTTGGTTTGTAACCATGCTAGCGACGGAGATGGCTATGCATCAAAAGAAACACTAGGTGTGATGCCATGTGACTGGATATCATTGCAGTTTTCCCGGCCTGTTTGGTTGATTCGCTTTCGGCGTCCCATCACGCTCAAAGGTGAATGGTTTTGTACCCAGTCGTGGCCATCGCTTTCCACACACTTATCTCAAAGATAACCCTTTGCGTGTTTGGCCTTGCTTGTTTTGCCTTCCCCATCCATCCCCATCCCCACAGCCCCCAGCCAGGTGAGGCCATCTCTGGCCGCACCGCCGCTCGGCGATCGGTTGCTATTGGGATCGTTCACAGCGCAGCTGTGAGATGGGTCCAGCAAAGGAGCCCTCCAAGTTGGATGTGCTAACATGCAAAGTTCCACCTGGAGCAAAGGGGTAAGGTCAATTCAAAACGGGTGAGCCAAGATGCGCATCAACTTGCAACCAATGCAAGGACTGTTTTTTTTTCTCAAATGGATAGCTCTTGTTGGAGGGCTTCATCCGGAAGTCGGCAGGCAACCCTTTTGAGTAGCCTCCCACGTATTTTCGCGACCACTGCGCACCTGAGTTTTCCGAGCGGCTTTTCGCGGATTATAGGGTGCTTTTAGGTCGCACGTGCCCCAAAGGCAATGCCTTTTAAGTCGCATCCTCAAATGCTTGGCAAGCCCGGAAATTGAAGCTGAGCATTCGCTACAGATCCGTCATCTTTAGCCTTGACCCATGCAAGGAATGCACGGCAGACCTGTATTGATGTGGTGAACAGTTGGTTTTAATGGTCGCGGTCGTTAGAAGCTGTGGGTGTTTGCCGGAATGTTCCCTTGCGAAGTCCTGCCATTTGCCAAACCTCGTCCTACCAACTGAAGCAACGTCATAACGTCACAGGGACATATTTTGTAGGGAGGGGTATGTTTTAGGAAGGCTTTTCGTTTTGTGGCGGGGAACTCCCGAAATCAATCCGCACCCTTTGTGGCGTTGTGGTCTAATCCTTGTGCTGACATTCCCTAGCCACAGGTTGCCCCCAGCAGAGTCCGCCCAAGGACCGGAGGGACGGGGGGGGGGGGGAGGGGTGCAGGAGCAGGAGCCCCTCAATCGCGGGTCTGGACAATTCTTTTTCGGGCAAGTTGAGGAGGTTGAGCACCGCAATGGCAAGGTATGTGGGGGGCTTCTACGGTCTGCACCTTCAAAAGTTGCCGCTGTTGTGGGCAAAAAGCTGATGCTCAGCGAGGGGTGTCTGACTTTTCTGCCTCGCAAGTAGCCCACAGCAGGCGCGGCGGGGGGTTTTCCGAAATTGAGGCACCACTGTTTTCCAACGGTTTGACAACATACACGGACGTGCAAGCCTATCTATAAAGATATAATAATATATATATATATATATATATATATCGTACGTATGTATACATATGTAGAGGAGCAAGCGCACATATGCATACATACACAAAAATACGCATGCAAGAGCATCTTTGAGTGCAGCCTTTGTCCTGCCATGTCCTTTCAATACACGGCATCACAGATGTTTGCATATGTTTCAATACGCGGCATCACAGATGTTTGCATATGCATAGGCATTTGTCGCGCGATATCGGTATATCCATTTTTTAATGTAAATGCCTGCGACGGCACAGGGAGCCATTTTAAGAGATTTGTCAGGCACACATAGCAGCATGCATCCAAGGTGGCAGCCAGGAAAGCTGTAACCTTGTGAACCCCAATTTCAACCACTTCTTGTGACAGGAATGGGGAATCATGTTGACCCCATATTAATCAACCCCAGGTTATTACTAGGGGGTGTCCCTAGTTTTGCTGGGGATTTGTCACTTTTGGAGGGGAACACCACTATATTCATGGGGTTGATTAATATGGGGTGAGCATTATCAGCCACTCGAGGAGTGCAGGCCATCCACATTGAGGGCACCCAGCTCTGGGCACTGCTTAGCGGCCATCTGCAGGCAGAGCCGCGTGTGTGAATCCAGCCGGGAGGGGCGGACTTCGGGGTGTGATTTGTGTCAATGCCATGTTGACTCCCAGCGGAGGGCTCATGTGGGTTCAGTCTCTTTCGCCCTTTGCGTCTTTTCGTTGCATGGCCTCAAAACTTTGCCTTGTCCCAGCTAGGGTCACTCAAAGCGCTAGTGGCGTCCCTTTCAAAAAAACAAAAAACAACAAAAAGGGGTTTCCGTTTTGAGGCAGAATGGTTTCACCTCAGCCAGCGAGCCATCTGCCTATCTGCCTAGGCCTGGGACCTCGCCAGCCCCAGGAGCGCGGGGCGCGGGGTACATTGCGTGGGAAGGGGCTGTGGTCAGGGCGAGCAAGAGCTGCTGAAAGAGCTGCTGATAGAAGCTGGAAAAAAGCCGAAAGAACAAAAGGCGCGTTTCGGAGCTCGTTTTTGTTGATTTTTGTGTTTTTGCCTCTTTCTAGCCAAGTGCCGTGAATTTGTTTGGGTGCGGGGGTGGAACGTTAGAAAGCCAGTTGCAATTCGTCATGTGCGATCTTGAGCCATGCGTGCCGACAGAGGGCGTGGAAAGCCTCGAGGGAGAAGGTAGCTGGAGGGACGTGCGAGGTGCGGGGGGGTGTACTCCAGTTTTGAGCAAGGCGATATTTGTCCCACAGAATCCTGGGATCAAGAACCATATTCAGACTGCTGGACCAGTTCTCCTGATACGTCTTCGACTGATGTGTTTGAGGGAGTTTTGTTTTCTCCTTTTTTTTCTTCAGGTAAGTCTGTAGCATGTTCCGCTGCGGCAGACTGTTACCACATGGCTAGCTTGCAGTTGACAGATTCTGCTAGAGAATGCAGCCTTCAGGCACCCGCTGTTGTGTGCTCCATTCTCTGTGACCATTTGGTTTAGATAGCCGCTGTCTCAGCAGGATTCTGAACCTGGGAAGTCGGGTGGGGGGGGGGCCTTAGCTGCTGCGAAATGTTCATGACTGCCTATGCTAGTTGCACTGATCATAGTTGGCACCGCTTTTTGAGGACTCCCAGCTGGCATACGCTCATATGTGCTGACACAAACAAGTACTACGTTGCTGAACATTCGCCTAGAGAGACTTGGTTCCCTTTAGGAAAGGGACCTGGCGGCTGTTTTAGTTGGTATGAGTCAACAGCTCGGCGTCTTCCTTTTCTCGTTCTATACTCAAATTGCCCTCAACTTCCATGAACTCTGTATATGTGAAGGGGCACCTGCGAGTTTGCCCGATTGTGGCCTTACCTTGGGCTCGTCCGGGCAAACCTCATCTGCAATAGTTCAGAGATGAAGCCGCATCCTAGGTGGGCCCCGAACTGGTGGTTCGGTTGAGCACCCTTTGAACCAACCTCAAAAAAGGTGCCCCTGAGTTCCGTTTCGGACTCTAAGCCTGTTGGGCTTCGGCCATTTGAGTGGCACATGGGTGTTGTTTGCTAGGGCAAGCCCTCGAAATGGTGGTGTTCCTTAAATGTTTCCCTTAAGAACCACCATTTTGGCGGTGTTTCCCTTAAAAACCCAGCAGCCAAAAAGCCCGGAGACCGATTTTGGCCGCTTCGACCGGAAGGAGTGGGCGATGGGTGCTGCACTGGCCCGCGGAAGCCCTTCCAGTGGCCTCCTGGCCCAAGCAGCTAGCCTCGTCCATTCCAGTCCCAGCTCCCCTCCCACCCCGAAGCCATCTCACACCCAATCCACCAATTCCAATTCAGTCCAATTTTAAGAAACTCGACTGCTATTGGGTTGGATCTTTAGACTTCCCACTTTTTGGGAAGTAAAGGTGCTTTCCACTAAACCCCCCAAAAGAAAAAAGCTTTTTGAAGGGGGGTCAACAGCAACCAAGAGATGATTCTTGGTTTTGTTCATGTTTAGAAGGGGGCTGCGAAGCACACAGCTGTTTTTGAGTTGTTTGTGTTTTTGTTTAGTAGGGGGGCTGCCAAGCACAAAGCTGTTTTTTGTTTTGTCTTAGTTGTTTGCGTTTCTGTTGGTAGGGGGCTGCACAGCACACACTTTTTTTGGTATACCACACCCAGTGGACAGCAAAATTCATGGATGCCACACACGTCCCATGTCCGCTCGGGTCCCGCGCCCCAGGTGGGCATTTGCTTCACGAGCTGCAGCGAGATGGAAGGCCGGCGCTCGCCGGTTGCCGGGGTTGCCGAATGTGTCGCGCAAATATCCGCGCAAGCGGCCGCATCCCTGGCGGCGCTGCCGTGGTTGTTGGGAAACATGTTTTGTCATTTTTGCTTATTGTGAAATCCAACCACTTAGCTGCTAAAAATTAGGGCTTTTTTCAGGCAGGCCGGGCGGCTTATCGGCGAGCTCCCCGCCCCGCGGATCAGATGTTGCCTCAGGGCCACCTCTCGACATCTACCTGGGAAACCCGCGATACGCCAAGCTGCATTTTCGAAGGGTGTCCGGGGGAGAGGGAGCACGCAAGGGCCTTCCAAGCTCCAGCTTTCCCTGAACCAATGCGACTCCGACCAAAAAAAGCAATTCGTTTCGCGGTTGAACCGGCCACGCTTCACATGGCCATAAGTCAAAATCCCCTATCCCCAGTGAACATCCCAATCCCACTGAAATAGACTAAAATGGGTGGTGCACCTACCCCAAAATGGTACCATTGGTTTTGACCCACAGCCACATGTGCAGGCCCAGACGTCCAGCCAGGAGCTGAGGGTGAGCTCAAAAGGTTCGGCTCGATTGCGAGATGGACAGGTGGTGCTTATAGGTGTCCGTCTTAGGTTAGTTTGGTTAGAAACAGATGGCACAGGTTTAGATGAGTGTTATTGCATTTGCCAGGGCCATCCAGTTTTCAAAAGGTCACCTATGTCGTTGCAGTTATGACATTCAGGTTGCTGCAGCATTATGGGAACTGCAAAATCACGACCTTCTGCACACGCGCAACAAAGACAACAACCAAGAAGCGCGCGCGCTCACACACAAGCACACATCCAGACAGCCCCACGCACAAGCATACGGCCAGACAACCACAACACACGCAAACAGAGACAAATAAGAAAACAAGCAAAGCAAGTCATACATACATCAGTATGGAGACAAACAAGCAAGCACACAAACAAACGGGCAGGACACAGAAAGACAGACAGACGGACAGACAGACAGACAGACAGACAGACCGACAGACAGACAGACGACCCCCCCCATGCACACCCACGCATACAAACTTGCCCCTGCAGAAGCTTGCACTGACAGGCAACCACTCACCTGCACACGCGCCCGCCAAAGTCACCCCCACACGCGCCCCCACTCGCCCCTGCGGGGCGCACGCACCCGCACCCGCACCCGCATCCACAAGCGCACTCACAAACACACCCACCCCCACACCATCCCACACCAACAAACACGCTCGGCCTCAGAGCAAAGTTCGTCTCCGGAAAAGCCATAGCAAGCCAGTTGACATGGTGCCTTGGTGAACTGGCCAAATGTCCAAATGTAAACCTTCAGCCGTTTGCCGTTCAAGATTTCGCCGTGTGCAACGTTGTGCCTCGCGGCGACGCCCGCTCCGAGGGTCCGATTGCCGAGGCCTTTGCTGCTGCTGTCAAGGCAAGGGCCTTCCTTGCTGCGGGCTTCTGCCGCTTGGGTCACAAGTTTAGGATGCAGGCTTGGGGGGCATCCTTGGCCAAACCTTATATGTCGGCCTAAAGAAGGGTGGAGGCTAGCCCCTGAATTAGAATCGCAAGATGATTGGCCAGGCAAGCCAGGGGAAGACATTGGGCCCAGTTGCTTTTATCTACTTTACGTTGACAAATCACGGATTGGTCTGTTTTGTCGGGACCATCAAAAAGGACAATTCCAGCAAAATGGCTGCAACACACTGGATGTGCCAGCAACACAGTTACGCATAATTTTGGTTTGCGGGGCCTTTCATTTTCTGTTTGCATAAAAGTATTGAGCATAGGCATAGGTGCACATATTCGTGGGATAAGTGCAAGTCCGCACAGCAGACAGGCGATCCGAGCTGAGGTCCCGCGCATCTGAGCCATAGGCCCTAGCCAAGCGCATCCCGCGAGTCATGGAGCTGAACTCTTCAACCCGACGCCATAGGTGTCCTCTTTGGTTGTTTTGCTAGAGTAGATGGCGATTCCTGGCTTACCTGGTGGTTGAATCATCTACCAGGGAAACCCATCTATTCCCCGAAAAGGACACCTATGCTCGACGCCTCACAGTCTGGGCAAGAGAAGCTGCACCTTGTACAGACGCATGTGGCTCGCTGCCGAGTTCTGCGGGCAAGCTTCCAGGCGACAAATCGGTGGATGTACAAACTGCCAATCACACCAGAACCGCGCAGCCAGATCCATGTGCGAGCCCACCTTGCTGAGCCTCTGCTTCACGTGACACTCACGCATTCAAACTTCAGCCCTCGTTCGGCACAGTTTGCCCGAGGGCTGCTCGAGATAAGCTTTAGCATTCGCACAGGCTCGACCCATAACTATTCCTGTGAAGACATTATTGGGCTTGGTTTCGATGCACAAAAGACTTCTAATCATCGCATGGCAGCGCTGGGCGGCTCTTTTGTGGCAGGCTTCTACCAGAGCAGCTTGGGAGTGGACGCAATTTTCAGATGTTTTGAGGTTTGCGTCATATTTTTCCGAATTCGCCATGTGGATGAATCATGATGGCTGATGCATTCAGCTCATTCTTTCTATGTAACATGCGGTATGCAGGTTTGCATGGATGTTGGACATCTTCACTCTGGTTGCGTGCAGGTTTGATGCAGTCCTCCATGCACATGCTTGTCATTGGTTGTCCAATCTGATTCAGAACAAAGCATGGTGCCACTGATTTTCCACACCTCTTTGCATGGTTCCAGGTGCCAACAGCAATGTAATTAGTGAATGTATATCATTGCTGGTAGTTGCTTGTTTAGTCATACGTGTTTGCAGTTCATATTGTCACATGCTGCTGCGTAGCCACTCCCGAGCAGCTGCCCATACGCTGCAGCAATAGCAAAGAAAAGTTTCCCGGCGGGCTCATCTAATCTAGTTATTTCTCCCCCAGCCCCAACCTGGCTGGCGTTGTCACGAGAACCTTTGCAGCCGTGAACCCCTTGTTTTTGCAACCAGGAGATGCTTTGACCTGTGACGGATGCCCTGCATACCCTACGGAGAATGGGGGCTCATGGGACTGCCTTTTGGACGTCAAGGCATTCTTTGCAGCCTCTTTCAGCACTTGGTGGGAACCAATTCATTCCTCGTGCGGTTTTGCTCGTTGAATGGGATGGCAGGGCCTTGATTCAGAAAGAGTGGTACAATACCGAGGGTTTCACATGAATCTGAATCATTTGAGAGGTATTGCAATACTTGCTCCACTTGCTCTGGCTCTGAATCAGCATTGGCAAGGCCTTACTGGCATATGGCAGAATACGGTTGACGCGAGTATCAGGGCTTCCGCTTATAGCAGTGAGTGCGTTATCCATGGCTCATTGTGCTTTGTGCCCGGCAGCTAGGTGAACATCAGCAAGTGACACGCGCTTGTGGTATTGTGGTTTTGTTTGTAAAGGTCCCTGCGCAACACAGCGTTAGGTAGGGAATATGTTCGCCTTCCGCATTCTGGCCCAGCCAACGCTACGAGAAACCAGGCCCCCCTCAAAACAGCTCAGCTGGAAGTCGCGGCGGGTCAATGTGGCAATGTGCCTGCTATATATTGTGAGGTTGCTGTAACAGTCTGTTTCATAAAACAAATCTCCGGTGGCAAAGCAGCTTGAGCCACATGCGTCTCGCAAGAATTGTCAGAAGCACAAGTATTTCCCTTTGGGCCTTGAGTGAGCAATCAATCCTTGGCTAGAATGCTTGGCTTGGTGCTTTGGTGCCATCTGTTTCGCAGGATTGCACCCCCGAATGCTTCACTCTTCTTTTTTTTTCCCGGCCGGCGCCGATCTCTGCTCGCGCCATGGGAGATCGGGTTGAGAAGGCCCTCTTTGATTTGGAGGCGCGGGAAGAAGCCTTCCCGGGGACTTTAGCACGCCATGGCTAGGTCTCTCAAAGTGGCTGAGGGCGCCATTTTGGTCGTTGAGCCACTTCAAGCTTTGAACATGTCCAAGAGCCCCATGTGGGTAGCAAAACTTGAGAACTTCCCAAGACTCAGTTGTTCCGTGGCACCCTTTTTCCTTTCTTTTTTGGCGGCCCCACTAAAAAATGTCTTCCCCATTCCTTTTTTTCCTCCAGGGTCACGGAACAACTGAGTACACCTGTGGATTTGGGGCTTCAGGTTTTTTCTGGAAATTCATCCCCGAGGAGTTGAAGCTCCGCCTGGCCGCTGCGCGCCTTTCGAGCGGAGTCGGCGAAGCGGGCTCCGGCGAGGGCGCCGACGCGTCGCCGGAGGGGGTGGGGTGGGGGGGGAGCAACGGGCTTCGTTTGGTCTCCAAGGCGATTTTATGCCGCAGGGTAGGCGCAGTGTGAAACAGAAACATTAAAAACACGTTCACTGGATTCCGCCGCAGGAGGAGGGGTCCTTTGGCACCCCGCTGGAGTTCTTGCAGCGTCAGGTCTTGGAGCAGCTTGGCACTCGCTGGCTCTCAGGTGCTGGGAGAGAGTGCACGTCATGCAAAGGCTTGACGCACTGCATGTGTCAATCTGGCTGCTCGACAGGGATGTCGCTGCAAGAGAGAGGGAGAGAGAGAATGAGAGAGAGAGAGAGAGAGAGCGAGAGAGAGAGAGAGCGAGCATTGTGTGTAAATGCTCGCCCTGCTGCCCCATTGCATGCTTGTCGAGTTTAAATTGCGACTGCCGCACTGCCTTCTGTAGGTCCCAATTCAGTTTGCATATCCTAGAGGTCAAATTTTGGCATTTTTTGGCTCACCTTATGGATGAAGATTGGGAAAATCAATGAGCCCATGCATTACTTACCGGCCTTGGCTTGGTTCATGTCTTGGCTCAAGGCTGGAGACGGCTTTGCAGGCTGCTGTGCTGCGGCGGAGCGCCTTGGCAGAGGCCGGATCCCCCGGCAGAGTCAGGGGTGGACGGAAGGGAGGCGCCAGCCTTCCAGGGGTTGGTTTCCGTTTGGTCGTTTGGTATGTCAGGAGACGGAAAGAGAGGATGTTGTAGACATTCAATTAGTTTGAGCCCAGGGAGAGAGAATGCCAGACGTATGGCGAAGCTCAGGTGTGGAGTTCGCAGAGCAGTCTGCTTAGCTTGAAGGCTATTTGGCAGTTGATGTCCCTACGCTTGTGCACATAGCATATGCGTCCCATTCGCCCTGACCCTCAATTGCTTCCGTGGTTGTTTGGGGCCTTGAACCCTAGCCCCTTTGAGGCCAAATGGGGAGGCACCCCCTAGCGTACACACCGAACAAAGCCACGGGCCAGTTTGCACAAAAGTCAGGGCGAGAGGTTGGCGGCAGCTGCACACAGAGTTCGAACGCGCATGAGTCCTCGAAACACCAGCCCAAACGAGCAAGGCCAAACTGCACACAAGGTGGAACATTGATTGCCTTTTTGGCGTCCAAGCCAAAGTTCAGAGACCCCCAACAGCATCCCAAAATGGCTACAAACTCAAAAACACAGGTGTGTCATTTTTCAAGGACCCCCCAAAATGGTGATTCTTCTTTTTGGTTTCCCTTCACAACCATCCCAAATCGGGTTGCGAACTCAAAAAGCTCACACCCAAATCTCCTTTTTTCAATTGCCACCGGTGCGCAGGCCCAGCCCCAGCCGTCCCCTGGGTTGTTGGCGCCGGTCCGCCTGCCGCAACGCCGGCCGCAGCGTGCAGAGGGCCCCCAGCCGACCCTTGGCCGCAAGCGGGGTGCAGGGTTCAAAGTTTGTGCCTGAGAGTGCTGACAATCACTAGGTCCCAGTAGTGCCCTTTCTCACGCCTTTTTTTGGGTGGGAGGGTTCCCCTACTAAAATAGACTACAGAAAAAACAGATGGTACCCTGGTTCTAACGTCTCTACTGGAGGACCTAGATCAAGTGAGTTACATTCTTTACCTGCAAGTGGTTTGTTGGCGATGTTAGGGCTTTTGCGCAATGAATGCAGCGCGCCTGCAGGTAGAGACAGGATCCTTGCCGGCTTCATTTCACTTCTGTTGTCAATGACACGTATGTCTCTAAGATCCCTTATTGCTGCTTTGTAGGGGCAAAAAGCAGTTGTTGTGGGTTGGACTCGCGGCGCGGTGCGAGATGCGTCTCTGCGCGCGCGTTTTCTGAGCTGATAGCAGCCCTGTAGATTGCCGATGACTGTCGCACCAACTCCGAAAATGGACTTGTCGGAGCCGAAACAGGGATGCCTGCAACACTGCAACTCGCACGGACGACTCTTGTGGTGAGAATTCCGTTATTGCAGGCAGCATGTTTTTACCGAAGTGCTGCCTTTTGTTTTTGCACGCAGCTTATAGAGGACTTCCGGGAAGTGAGAGGCTTAAGTTTGTATTATGTGTTTTGCTTTAGTGTTAATCTGTTTCGCTCAAGTTAGGCATGGCCACCATGTACGAACTGCCATTCTTCCTGTCGGCTGGCTCTGTGCCCAGGCCAGGCCCTGCAGTGCTGAACTACTTCAAGGAGAAGCTGGATGAATGTTTGGAGGAGGGGTGTGGCTGGTATCCCTGCGCTGCGCGAATGGCTCCGCGAGGGAAGCATGCGTAATCAGGGTGCTGTAGGGATCTGTTGGGTAAGCATGGCTCAACCGATGTGATCAGGGCAAAGGGCACGATTGTTTGCAGTCGCAGATCGCATTTTGCCACAGCGTGATTGCGTAGCCGCTGCACATTTTGGGACGCTGGGATGTTCACTCGAGTTGTGAACAGGGTCCATTCTGGGGATGCTGGGCGATGCTCGCCGCTGGTTTATTCTTCTTAGGTTCTTTGGCTGAGCACTGCGTGAAGGATTTTGGGCTCCTACATAGTTTAGGGGATTGGAGGATGCGTGATGTTGTTTCACGGGATTAGTGTCCTGCGCCTTGCCTCATTTTCCGCAACCGAGCCGCAAGCCAGGACCGGCGGCGCTTCTTCGAGCGACGCTTTGCTGATATGGGGTGGGCATTCATGCCGCTGTGCCAGAGCGCTACCCTCTTCACAAAGAGCATACCTTCGAAGCCGGACTTGTCCGTTCCAATCCTTCAGGAGCCATTGTAAGTTGCTTCAAGAAGTTACCGTGCACGAATTAGCGCCAGATATGTTGGGTCATGCGTGCCTGTATGGAGCAACCTGGGTTGTTTGGCATGTATGCCCGTTCCGATATCAACGCCGAGGAAGTGCTCCCTCAAAGTTGTGCATCAGTTTGAGGCCTTCAAGCTATGTTGTTGGCAATCAGGTGTTTTTAGCGACTCTACTGAAATGTTTAACACCTTCAGGCCTCTCGCTTGCTTGCCTGCCTTCCTGCCTGATTGCTTGCTTGCTTGCTTGGTTGCATGCTTGCTTGCTTGCTTGCTTGCTTTTGCTTGCTTGCTTGCGAGCTTCCGTGCTTGCTGTTTGGTTGGTTGTTTGTGTGTTTGCTTGTTTGTTTGATTGTTTCTTTGTTTGTGCACGCGAGTTGGGGCCGGTGGATTCATTTGCACGGGCTTCATCAGCACTTGTTGAGGCCAATCTCCCTTTCTTCTTTTCCATGTGTATGGCTTTTCATGATTGCAATCCTGGCGGAGCCTGACTCGTTATTTGCTTATGATGCCCTTGAAACGTACTGGAACCACCCTCTCCCCCTCCGCCCAAATCAACCCTAAACGCACCCCACACCAACCCCAAACTCACCCTAAACCAGCACTAAACCACCCCATGCCCTAAAATAGGCCTCAACACACCTGAACCCCAAACCCCCCCCCCCCAAACTCTAAACCTTCCCTATACAAACCCTGCTTTAACCTAAACAGACCGTACGCCCACGCTAAAGAACCCAAGCCAGCCCCCCAAAGCAGAGCGTGAAGCAACGAATCTGGTGCTGCCGGGTGGTTGAAGAGCGATGCCGGTGCTCGTGTGAAACAGTTGCATTTGTTCGACAATGCTACAATTTGCAGCGATTTAGTGGCCGCCGAACCTAGAAAAAAAGAAAGAAAAACAAACACGCCGAGGGAACCAGGCGGGGAGAGTGTCTTTCGCTCCCAGCGACCTTTTCGCCTTCCGAGGCTACCTCCTCCTGCGGGAGCTCTGCCTCTCGCGGGCCTGCGGCTTGCCGCAGCTGCGCCCAGCTGTGCGGCTTGGCCGGCAACTGGCCTTTGTGCCTTTGGACGCCTCGTCACAGAGCCCACAGCCAACGGCCAACAAGCAACCGCCAACAAGCAACCGCCAACGACGCACAACCAAACAGCCAACAATCAACAAGCTACAGCTAGCAGCCACGTGTGCCCGAGTGTTTTTGCTTGCCAACGGTTTGCTATGAGGGAGGTTGAGGGAGGTTGGCTTGACAAGCATGATTTGAAGCTGGCTTCGACAAACCATGGCGGATCATCTAAGGTGGCAGGTATGCAAGTTTACAGGGGGAAGGGCACCCGCAAAGGGAGGTGAAGTGATAGCCTGCAAGAAAGCAAGTGTAAACTAGCAGCCAAAACTCAGCCCAAGGATCTCCAAGGGCAGTTCTGGTCGTGTCTCACGCGTCTCTAAAGATTTCCCAAACCCGCCCATGGGCATTCAAGGGATCGAATGCCATTGTCCTCCACAGGTGGAACCTGAAAGGAGCAGCCAAACAAAGGCTGCGCTTCGCCAGGTCTCAACCTTGTAGGGGCGACAAGCCGACTCCCGAGGAGGTTCGGAAGGGATGGGAAGGGGCGATGGGGTTGAGTTCCGAAGGAGTTCCCATGCGGTTCCCTTCGGACCGAAAAAATCCACGGCGCAAAAACCACCAGTTGGTCGGTGGTTTGCGGCATTCACAGGGTTTCATCGTTTCCAACTGGTGCGAAGTGCGAGCCAGCTGAGAGCTGGCGACTCTGACTCCCTGAACCGCAATTGCCACTTGCCATAGTTTGCGCTTGCCCAACTATCATCTTGTGAATGCATCGCAGTTCCTTCTAAAAGCCCTGACCCAAGCATCAGAAAATTGGGGAGGTCCTTAGCTGTTGAGTCACACAAGCAATTACATTTGACAGCTGTTTTCGTCCCGAAGAGTCGAGCCTTTGACCAGTCAACTCAGCTCAGGGTCAATGGCCATTGGATGTTGCCAGGTGCTGGCAGAATGGGAGCGCACATGGCTGCCAAGTGACCAGGCCGGCCTGTCACGCGCGCTTCGGCCCACTGTGGTTCCGGGATCTGCCGACTGCTTGTCGCCTTGTAAACTCCTGGCCGGGCCGTTATGGCACCAACCCCTTTTGCAGGTCAACCGGTTTGAAGCCATTTCTTCAATGGAGGCAGTGAGTTGTGCCATGCGCCGTGCTAGGTTCAATGGAAAGTAGTCCATGCGCCTTCACCGCGAGTCAGGTGGCATATTCTTGGAGGCCTATTGCGCCCTGAACTCTCTTGTTTGCCTTTACGCTTGTTGACTCTTTGCAGGTTTGCACTTTCTAGTCACTGTGGAGGGTGCGTTTGGCAGTTGTCATTTGATATGGCACCTTTTTAGTTGATATTTCGTCCCCGGCCTGCAACAAGTTGAAGCCAGCCTGCTATTGAATTCTTAGCGACAGAGCCGCTTCGTTCATGGTGTTTCCGACATGAGCGTTAGCTTTTGATGAGTGCTGTCCGTGCTTCAACTGCGCTTGGCAGCCGCTGTGCTTGACACGTCAAGACTCCCAGGGGTTAGGAGATATGTAAAGAGGCCATGTTCCAAACCAGCGACGCATCATATGGTGGACAAGCAGTGTTGCGTGGGATCCTTTGTATTGTCAGGGGATGTGTTGAACTCAGCGCTGGCAGATTTCCGCATTGCATTACGGTTTTGCGTGCGGAAGCCTCTTGGATCCTCTTTTCTAAGTGTGGCTTGCGCCAAGGAGCTTTGAAGCAAGTTGCAGCAGCAACACATTTTCGGGGGGTTTCAACCTCGCCTATGTTTGTTTGTTTCTTGGCACCCCTATACCCCTATTTTGAGGTTGGGGGGCGCGTCAATGACGGTTTGCTCCGTTTGGTTTGACCCTGCAGGATGCCTTCCTGTTGGCGTGATGAAGGTCATTGAAGGTGCCTTTGGAGAATGCTTGTTTCAGGTGTGTGGCTTATAGCATGTTGATGCATTTTGTGCGTGATTGCAAAACAGCAGCAATATACAATGCCATCCCACGTTGTGTCATGATTAATCTCAAGATATGCATATTTGACACACATACATGAGGGATCATGAGGGAAATAAGTCACTCAACTGTACAAATGTAGATGTATATATATATATATATGTGCATATTTCGGCTTCCGACTTCCAATTCTCAGCTTCAGCATTTCTGCTTTTCTCTGCGACTTCACCCCGGATCGATCCCCCGGACGACGTCCCCAGGCGCTGTTGGAGGCGCGGGTGCTGCGCGCCCGCGCCCGGCATCGGCGTTTCTTCGAGGAGGTCCGCGCCAAGGAGCCGCGAGAACGGGCTCGGAAACGGGAAGGGGGCACCTGTTTTCGGAAAGGAAACCATAGGATGGATGTTGGTTGTTTGCTTCTTTTTCTTTTTTTGTCTTTGTTTCTTTCGGTTGGCTTGAGGCTGTGGGGCCTAGCAAGGGCTCCAAGCCGATTTTTTAGAGGAGCTGGGGCTAGCAAAAAGCCGGGTCTAGCAAAAAGAAAACACCTCAAGCCAAGGGCAGGCAACCCCTAATTGTCTGTTTGGATTGCTGGTTTGGATTTGGATTACAACCCTCGGTTCTTGTAAAGGCCAAATGAGAAGCCACCCCTTCACCACCAAAGCAGCAAAGCACCAATCCAAGCCACCAATTGTATATAGGGAAGATGAAAGCTTAAACCACATGGGATCCAAAAGGTGTTACAACCTTACCATACTAACCTGGCGAATCGAACACCCAACGGCCGAGGAGACAAAAGGCCGAAAGCCAACCGGTGGAGTTAGTTCAATTTGTGTGTGTTTTTCAGGTGGCTATTGTTTCAAAGGCCAAGCAGAGGGCAGTTCGAACGTAGCCCAAGACATGCGTCACTTGAGCCGGAGCTACCAGAGTCAAGTGTGCCTGGCATACTTGCTGAAATTCTGCAAAACACCCCGCACCTCGAAAGGGAACCCCCTTTAGAGTGACTGGGCATTTGGGGCTGAGATCCCCTTTTAGATGGTGTCAGCGGGGAGGGGCAAGAATGATTTTCGGATATTTTCGGTCTACGTTTGACTTTGCACCTGCGTTTCGCCGCACTTGCGCAATCGCCTCACTTGACGCTTGCATGTGTCCATTTGCTGGGTGATCACATCTACACTCCGTGGTTTAAGATGCCCTGTCTGAGGTTCGACCCACCTGAGGACCCGAGGAGGGGCGCCTGAAGTGAACTCTGGGCCCAGGAGATGCGGGCGGAGGCGCTGCTGCGCCAGGGCGAAGAAAGCCGCGGCCTGGACGCGGAGCGGCTCGGCGCTACCGGGGAGCAGCGGCAGAGCTATGGCTGGATTGGTTTGCTGGTGCGTTAGGGGGGGGAATGCGGGAATGAGCCCGGGAGAAACCATCCCCTATGGTTTCTTGTACGGATCCCCAGGTTCATTCCCACATTCCCTACTGAGCACCAGCAAGCTTATGTGGCTCAAGAGTTTGGTGCCATTTTACATCTTTGTGACAGAAATAGTTTTACGTCCTAGGTTGATTCGGTGTTGAACGCTCACCAAGTTCTGGCCCGCAAGATTCTAAGATTCCACACATGTTCACCCATCCTTCTCCCTGTTTTGGTGAAGGGAATGATCCTTGAAGAGAGTGGGAAAGGCAAAGCTAGAAAGATGGCACACTGTACAGCCGATGGTGCAACGTGGTACGTCTCAAGCATGATGGTTTTTTGTTCGGTTCTACCTTTCTCTTGGCTGTTGGAGTCCAAAAGCAGGTTGGCACGTGGGCTAGTGAGGTGTAGCCCCTTCGGCTTCAGCCATAGGCGTCTGTTATTTTTTTTTGTTTAGTTCGGTTGAGAAGTGAATGGCCCTGGCAGACCTAGTCATCTACCACGGCCATCTATTTCGAAAAGGACACATGGTTTCAGCTGGTGAGATCCTTCATCAATCCTGCTCAAGCTTGGGTTTGTTGGGCACAGGGTAGAGGCCAATCAAATTGAGAAGTGGGGGCATGAATCAGGGGAGTCTCATGCAAACACAGTTGCGTGCTGAAATGCCTTGAAGCGCGGATCCATTTTTCTAAGTTGGGGTGTCTGTGATTGATTTCTCATTTGTTTTTGAATATTTGTTTTTGAATTAACGGTGTTTTGAAAGCCGCGGAACAGAGCGAAGGTCGTGGCATTGTCCAAGGTTTCAGGCAGCTCCGCGGAGAAATTGGTGTACCAACAGAGAAGCCAACCGGTGGTGGAGAACGTGCCCTCTTTTAACGTGCTGGTGTCTCGTCAATCCAGAGAGTAAGTGTAACCTGGGTTATAAGTCACCGCTGTTGATTGCAATGCAGCCATGGTCAGTCATAACCTACTGAGTGGTGCTGTTTGACCCGCATCCGAGCATGGTGATATTAGCCAGTCTTCGCATTTCATCTTTTGGACCGGGCAGCATACTTCTGCGCTTAGATATGGTCCCAGCTTAATATTTGCTCATCCAAAATCGTTCAAACGAGTGCTCGACATCATCGTTTGGTCAGCTGCATGTTGTCTAGAGAACCGGACCAAAATACTGGTACCAAGCCGCGAGCATGTTCCGAAGCCCCATCGCCCATGACGCAGAGCGCGCGTGGGTTGCACATCCAAGTAGAGTTGAGTGAGAGTGGATGGCACTTGATGTCACGACGGCACAGTTCCGACCCATTTGTGTTTGGTCGTTCCCTTTAATGGGAACCGCAGACGAAGAAATCCCTGGCTTTCATAAATAGAAGGGTGTTCCCTTTTTGTGTGGGCATTCAGTTTTTGGAGGGGACACCTCCCTCTGTTGCACGTGTCTTTCTCTTGCTTTCTTTTTAGTTTTTTTTTTTGTTTTTTTAAATACATAAAACACATATTAGTAATATATATATATATATATATATATGTGTATATTTGGGCCCATGAATTGCTCGCGTTCGGTTTCCCCCGAGGCGGCTCCAGCTGCTGCAGCGGCTCACGGGCTGCGGGACGGCCGCCGGCTCCGCCGCGTGGCGCTGGCGGCCCGGAGCTGAGCGAGCCGAGCGAGCGAGGGGTTGGCCGGGTCAACTGCCTCGCACCAAGTTTGGAACCTGGACCCGCCTTGTTTTTGAGTTTTTGTTTTTTTTGAGGGCGAGGGGGTCGGTTTTGGTTTCTGCTTTTTTGGGGGGGAGGTCCCTCTTCTTTCTTTTTTTTGTTTTTTTTTGGGGGGGGGGGAATGGGGGTTCAGGTTTCTTTGTGGGGGTGTCCCGTTTTTGTTCTTCTTCTTTTTTTTTCTCCTATTTTTTTCCGGGGGTGGGGGTCCGTTTTTTTTTTTTTTGGGGGGGGGGGGTTCAGGTTTCTTTGCGGGGGGTCGTGTTTTTTTTGGGGGGGAGGGTCCTGGTTTGGAGCACGTTCCTTTTAACGGGACCGGGTCCGTCGAAGGTCAGGGTCCATGTCAAAAGGGTGGGAGCGTAGTTGGAAGGGAGCCAAGGAGCTGGGCATGTCCAAATGTGCCTCTTAGCGAGCTAATTGAGCGGGCTAGGAGTTTTGTCAGGACATGGGAAGGATCGGCGTCCTTGCTTCCCTTAACTTGGTGTACTTAAACGCTGTGCTAGTGAGCTCTTGCGTTTTCGTGCCCGGATCCTCTCATTCAGCAAAGGGTTAGTATGTTGAGTCAACCCAGCAAGGTGGTGCAAGTTGAGGGCAACATCTCTGTAATTAATCTTCCCGTCCGTCAGGATCGATGCGAAGGGGGGCAGTCAGCTTCCCAAGTGCTCCCCAAGGCAGCTCCTGTCATGAAAGATCTGATTTGGAGCCCTTTTTGTGTTGGTTGTGTTTTTATGTGTTGACCCCTTGAGGTGTGTTCTGACGGTGGTTTGGGTGTTCCCGCAAGTTGTTTTGTAGATTAGTTGGAAGCTATATTGTTTGCTTTTGGGAGTGATTTCTGTCCTTGCGTCTTCTCTGGGACTTCAGTTGTCGTTTGCATTTTCTGGAATGACTTCATAGCTCCTCCTGTACCTATTCTCTCCACGAAACGGCCCGCAATTGACAGATCCATGTAACCTCCGCACCTTCGGTTTTCAAAGGGGGCGCAGTTCAACTGAACATCCCAAGTGGCGGCTGACTCCACGCCTTAGCTCGCATTTCCCTGGGCTTCGCATCGTGGGCCTTCGGCCTTGAAGCCTTGCGAGGGGCACATAGCTCCTCGGCCCCGGCCCCGGCGCCTTCGCGCGCCGGGCGGTCAAGAAGGCTTGGGACCTGGAAGCGCCAGGAGAGTGACAGGGGGGGCCCTGCCGCAACTCCAAGTTTCAACCGGGGGAAACCTGACTTTTGGGGCGCTGCGGCCTTGGAGTCTTGAAGAAGTCCAGCCCAGGGTTGAGAAGTTGAGAAGCATTTCTACCATTTTCATTGTAGTTTACTTCTGGTTTTGCAGTTGCTGAATTTGCTGATGTGTAAAGCATAGCAATGTGTTGCCTTTTGCTTGCCTTTTACCCGTTGCGATGGTGCACACTCCATTTCCGGCAGGCCCTGGATGCCGCGCGCGCGCCATGCCAAAAGTGAGAGCGCGCGCCACCGCCTTTCGCGGGCGCACAGGGAGAACAGATGGCTCACAGAGCCAGGTTTTGGCCGGTGGGCACTTCCCCCCTTCCCGAAGTTTAGCCTTGGGCCCGTTATCGCCAGGGGTACAATGCGCGTTTGCGTTGACACGGGATCTGGACAACTTCTTGTGGTGCTTTCTTGGATGGCGGCACGCGCCAGGCTTCATGGCCCAGAGGTCAGTGGATATCACTCAGCCAGAAAGCAGCGTTTGAGCGATGGCGTTCAGCCCCTGTAGGATGTAGCGCCCACCCATCAATCAGCCCAAGAGAGCAGCCACTCCGAGAGAGCTGAGACCCTGCAGCCAACCATTGCCCCTGGAACAGATTGTGCCCTGAAATGATGCCCATGTGCAATGGTGAGATCAATGAATTTGTTTGCCCTAAACCGCATGCGGCTGGGACAAGGTTCACTTATGCTTAGCCGCTTGGCCGCTGGCCCCGGCGATCCAGATGCGTGTTTGAGCGTTTGATTGGCGGCAGCCTGAGCTTTGGGGTAGCCTTCGTGTGGCTTGGGGGTGCTGGGGAGGATCAGCTCAGCTCAGTTTGCGCATGAGACAGGTTCTCAAATGAGCTCCCCTCCGGAGGATGACTTGGAGGTTTCTTCGTGTTCTGGTTGTTCATTGCTTGGACCACCGCAGGTCACTGTGCAAAAGTTTGGTTGTTGCTACCGGGCATGTCCAGTGGCCGCATTGGTGCCAAGTGCACGTCATCAGGGGACTGGGCCTAACTCCGATTCAGTCAATTGCCTTGGATTTAGTTTGCACCAATTCAATCAGGCCCAGAGGGCAACTTCCATGCTTAGCCTTGGCTGTTGTCACACCTGCCAATCTGCTAGGTGATCGCTGCGATGGACGGGGATACCGGGGGGAATTTGCGTGTACCTTGCCAAGATGGTCTTGCATTCTGGCATATGGCCCTCCACGGCCCATGTTGATTTCGGGTCATTCACTTTTTGCATGCCCCTGGCAAGACACTTTGTCTCTTGCTCATGTGCTCGTCATGCGTGGGAAGCTTGCCGCGATTCTTCAGGGATTCATGACCTCTAGCCAGAAGCGACAAGGCGGGCCCATGTGCTTGGATAGTTGTACAGGGTGCTGGACCCATGACAGTCAAGGGGGCTAGCCGCTAGACCCAGCATGGCATCCGATACACGCTTCGGATTCTTCCCATAGGCCTGCTTGGGTTTTGCGGCTAGGGGCTCCAGACCTTCAGGGCTTCAAAGAGTCATGTGAAGCCGTGTGGATTGTACTGACACCAATGTTGCCCATGAAGCTGCCAGCACCTACCCAGTCCTACAATGATGGCTTGCAGAGAGCTTGGCACAAGCGATTGTGCAAGTTGCCGGTAGCAAGGGGGCGGCACATTGATCATTGGTTGCCCTTTGCCACAGTCAGCAGGCCACCGGGCAATTCCTGGGGTTTGGTACCGCCTGCGCGGCAGCATGAACCATGTCCCCCTCCTTGTGGCAAGCGAGCTGTGAGTGCGCTTCCTCGGCGCAGGACGTCACGGTAAGCGTCCATGACTGGAAGAGCCTTTCCCAGCAGCGCGCTCAGCCGCCAGGGCAGGGCAGCAGGGCAGCTGGAGAGGAGGGAGAGATGGGGAGGGTTAGACCAGATGTTATGTTTGTTGACTCACGCAGGGCGCGCATAGTTAGGATATTCTCTTGGGAAGGGGATGCAACGCCATTGGAAAGAGTCAGGAGGCAGGCAACCAGCACGCATGCCCAGCGGGGCGTCAACTAGCGTTTGCAATTATTTGATGAACGTGTTGGAAGGCCGGCCTTTGTTTGCTGGGAAGTGCCCTTGCATCCAAAAGGAACATATGTGTACTTCTAACATTTTTGACCGGAGTGCAAGCGATGCGATGCAGCGCGTCCGTCATGTGGTATTGCGCGTGATGCGGGCAGGGTCGTCACTGTGGCGTTGCCTATCCAAGAGATGCTGGAGTTTGCATGCATTGAGCTCGGCTATAGCCTACCAAGTCGGGCCTCATCCCATTTTGCTGGATCATCTTCGTTTCTGCCCAAGGTCGGCAGACCATTTCTGCGTTTTTCGCCTCGCGAATGGGGATGGTTGGGCAGTGAAAGCCGAGTAGTCCCCAGCAGTGCAGCCGAATGGCATGATTCGCGGCGCAAGGTCAGACCTGATCATGAGAAACCTCTACGTGGTCCTTCAGCCCCGCTCTGAGACACCCTCTTTGGGATGGGAAAGATGTTGCTCGGATGACCCAAGGCGCTTTTTTGGCACAGTTCATGGCATGGATCCGATGAATGAAACAGACTGCTTACATTTTTTTCCCATAGAACGTTCAGAACGAGGGGTACTTTTTTTCTCGCCCTTCTCGGTGCTTGATTGCTTGCCGAGGATTGGTCAGACTGTGCGGAAAGGCGGGCCGTGAATGGGAAAAGCGCAACACGGCAAAGAACATGGATCTGGCCCCGTCCCTTCAACTGCTTATTGGCGCTCCTTGAATGGAAATTCAAACATCCTCGACTGAATTTGTACCCAAATGACGTCACATCCGCCTCAATCGCAGTTTGGCGCGGGCCTAGCCTCCACGGCTTCCGGGGTTTTCTGTTGATTCTTGGCTATTGCCCGCTGGCAGGCGCCGGGCTCGTTGTACAGGCTGCGGCCTTCCGCTCTGGCTCGGCCAGGGCCCCAAAGAGCGCGGACTGAAATAATTACGATCGGCAGAGTGGTGTTGCTTGAGTTCGCGGTATCAATATGTGTGTTCGGTTAGGGCTGCCGGTGGGGTTGTGGGTGGCGTTGGGTAGACTCATCGCAGCTTGTACCAACGCCAAGCTTGGGGTCTCCGCCATTGGCCAGGGAAGCACGATTGCTGACGCTGCGCTTGGCCGCAGAGAGTTCGGCCAGGCGGAGATCCCTTTGATCCTGACCATCAAAAACAGCCAGACGGATACGACGATGTGCGCAGCACAGGGGAGAGTGCTTGGGGAGGGGTGGAATGCAGGTTGAAATCAAAGGAGCGGAACCAAGCATAGGCAGAAGTTTCGGAAACCGTGCGCACCATGCTTGGGCATTGGTCTTGCAGTGCTTTGGAGTGCGAGGTATGTGCGGAACATCCCCATGTCTGCCGTTTGCGACGCTGGAGGTTTGCAGCACAGATGGCTAGCTGTGCAGCTGGCGTGCTTCTCCACGCTTTCGGCGATTGCTGATCAAAAGGGTGGACAACCCGGGCAGTTGTACAAGCCATGTCTCAGTTTCCCCAGGCAAGAGAACCAAGGTCTCAGTTTCCCAAGGCAAACCTTTCGACCCAAAGGTTTTCAGCAGTACAAACTATGCACAATGCAAGAGAACCAAGGTCTCAATTTCCCCAGGCAGACCTTTTGACCTTTCGGTTTTCCGGGTTTGCTCTATATCTAGTCAAGAGGCCAGGTCCTTTGGGCAAGTGAGAGCTGCTGTCATCTGGAATTTACCTCAGGAAGGGGAAAGCGGCACGCGTCCCCGAAAATGTCGGGTGTTCTTTGCTTGCCGAGTTAAACTCGCCGATTTTCGCATGTTCAAGACGCTCGCCATCGCTCGCCAATTCAAGAACGGAAGCCACAGCTTGGGCAAGGCGCGTTTTCCCCACCGGCGGCATTTTTGCCGCGTTTTTGCCGCGCCAGCGCGCCAGGTGTACCCGCCGGGAGATCCCCAGAATCTACACTTCGACCAGGGGATGCCCAGAGATGGCGCGCCCCAGGCGCAGCTTTCGGCCATAGTGACAGGTCTGACTTCCGGTGCTCAACGGAGCCATGAGACGTCACTCTTTTTTGCTGGTCCTTCACAGAAGCCAACAAAAAGAAGTCCAACGCTGGAGATCTATGTAGGTTTGCCTTGGACGTAGAACCATGAAACCCTTCACTTCAGCTGGTCCTTCATTGTATGAACCAACAAAAACAAGTCCAACTCTGCCGGGAGATCTACTACTGTGGATGGACAAAATCCTGCACCACTTTGAAACCAAGGGAAACCATTGTTTGTTGGTATTTACAGGGGAACCGAATCATTCTAGGGTTTCTGAACGGTGGTGCCTAAGAGGATTTCGCGTCCATCCACTGTATGCTTTGGCCAGCCTCTCAATCAATGAGTTCTTTTTTTCCGCATTGTGTCCATTGCAGATCCAAAGCCCCCGGGCCGACGGACGAGGTTTGCCTCAGCATTGCTGTGCACGAGGACCTCCTCGCTACAGTGGCTGGGGTGCTTGGAATGAAGAACTGTTGATACGGTCATGCATGTTTATGGGCGGATATGACAACAACCCATACTATGGATGGACAAATTCCTAAACCAGTTGGAGTGTATGAAGCCCGAAGACTACGGACAAACGACGTAACAACTGATGCAGAAGTTTGTCCGTCCGCAGTGCTTCTGGCGGATCATGTTGTATCACATCACAGGGAAGGGGCCTAGGGCTTAGAGCAAACCTGCGTGTAACAGGCAACGGGGTTGGTGAGAAAGGCTGCCATCTTGATTGCCCCGCAGTGGCAAGCCATTGACATTGTTACAATGACACCTTATTGCAGCACAAGTCGCCGTTGCTCATCCATACTCCTCTCGACCCAGGTTTGGGCACCAAATGTGGTCATTTTTCCGCGGCCGGTCAATACCCTTTTCACCAAGGCGTTGGACACGCAGGGGTTCCCTTTTTGGGGGGGTGCATGACCCCTGGGTCAAAGTCATTGGCCTTTCAGCTTTTTAGCGTTTAGTGGTTGGATTTCCGTTCAACCCACTAAAAGTGACGCGTTTCGCGGGGGATCGGATCGAGGACAGCCCAGAACAAGTGGAACCCCCTTTTTCCCATGGCAAATGGGCATCCGAGAAATTTAAGGATTTTAGACAGCAGTTGACCATAAGGATTCCTCTCAGACCAAATTTGGAAATCCGAGGCCAACGTCGCGCCTTTCGGCGCCCCGGATCCGGAATCGATGTCGGGCGCCTTCGGCAGCTGGCGCCCGGAGCCTCGGAACCCCAAGGCGAGAGGTCCCGTCGTTCCCCGGCGGGAAGGGGGGACAGGGCTCCTTAAAAGATCTCCATTTCGCAACCATTTGAAACATGTGGCTTTTTCAACACCAAAATAAAGGGACACCACCATTTACAAGTTGCCATGTTCAGGTGTATTCACTGTAAGGATCCCTGGGGGAGAGTTTTAGGGGAATCGAAGGTCGGCTGGGTTTCAGGGAGTTCGCGAGCCATTGTTGTGTTTGGACGGAAAAGTGGGCAGTTTCAATGGAAGCCATCAGAAAAGTTATAAAGTTTTGAAACTCTTTTTGAGTTGGAGAAATCCAGTGACCCTTGTCTCCGGAATATGCCCTTTCTATTTTTCAGACACACCCTTTATTTCCCGATCCTCCCTGTGTTCACTAGTGTTCAACACCTTTTGGGCCGGCTTAAAGTGAGTTTCCCTTTGGTGTGATGCCGAAAAAGGGGGAAGTATACAGGTGACCCGGTGAGTTGTGAGTTGCGAGTGGGGTGTGGGGTGCGGCTTTTGCGGCTGCATCGTTTGATTTGGCTACACATCCGATTGATGATTTGATCAAAGGTTGTACAAGACCCCCGGAACATACCCCTTAAAGATGAAACACAAAACATGGGTAAACTTGGGTCTAAAATCGGCTTAGCTGTCATATTTCTTTGCTCGGGTTTGGTCTGGGGGTCGATGGGGAAGTCTTTGATCTGAGCCTCCTCTCCACTTTACCACTTTCCTTGAAGCACGTGTTTTCAGGTTGCGGTTGATTTTAAATGCTGCGACTGCCATTTGCGCCCATCGCTTGCCTCTAACTGTAAGGGTTCATGCCAGAAGCCGTGCTAGGTTTAGCCCTTTTCTTGAACACGTGTTGCCCGCTGTTATTTTGGCAACCGTGTGTTTCGCTTCGCCGGTGTTTCAATGATCTTGGTAGTGCTCAGGGGATGACCTTCCGGGTGCTGGGAATGACCCGCAAGGGGATTCCCTTATAAAGGAACCTGCATTGGGGATGGAACGAATGTCAGGATCATTCCCAGTCTCATTCCCTGTCTAGCGATGCAAGTGATTTCTGAGGCTTCAGCCCAGAGGCCCGCAGCACGGAGGCTCCAAGCAGCGAGAAGGCGAGGAGTGGGCCGGAGTTTTGCTGGGCTGAAAGGTGGGTGGCATAGCTGTGCTTGCTGGCTTCCTTTTGCGTACGCGCTTCTTCGCCAGTGAGGCAAGTTGACGTCAAAGGTCGAAAGATGTTGTTCATACGCAGAATGATGTGTTGGCCACGATGGCTAAGGTTCTTCTTTGCCCACCCGCGCTCTCTTCAAGCTCGTGCTCCAAAGTTTGGCCTATGAATCGGTTTCAGGCCTCAATCTTGGATCAACGCAGCCGACAAATTAAATGTCAATGCCATCATAATATACTATGTCCTACGTACAGTGTTTTCAGCCGTTGCCTCGCCTTTGGGGAGCCTTGGCACGGGGATGTGCCAGAGTTTGATGCGTGAAAGGCTCAATTGAAGAAGCGCTGTATAGCTGCAATTCGTACATGTGGCTTGTTCAGTACAGTGTGACAGCGTGGCTTCTGTCGTTGTTTTGAACGCCTTACCCCTTCAGACCCCTTCCCCTAAGACGCACGTGTCGGCACAACAACGCTTATTGACAGATAGATGCTTTCATATCGCGAACCCCTTCCCCGCGATTGTTGAGAGCATCGACCTGGACACTTTTAGTTTGATGCTTGAGACTTTGTCTAAGACTTTGAAGCCCACTGAATGAACACGGGGGCGGATGTGCCGTACCTTCGCCAACAGATAGCATTTAGACTTACTCAGTGCGATGCGCAGAGTTGCGGCTCAGCCAGGTCGACCAGCTGCGCCGCTCGATCACCTCACTGCAGGCGACACGCTCGGAGCGAGTTTTGGCCTGCCAAGCAGGCGGCATAGCTGGCGAACTGGCTCCACCAACGACCCTGCCGCCCAAAAGGTCAGTGGTTCTTGCCCAGAGACACTTTTTTCAGGTTCCTTCCTTTGATTTCATGCAGGTCCATCCACTTTGACTTTAAGACAGTCGGCCCGGAGGTTCCTGCTCAAAGACTCAGGGGCCAGGGTCCTTGAAGGTTTGGTTTTCGCATTGGAAGCTCCGAGGCCACTGGAAACGGGATGAGACCTAGGCCAAGTTTGGGGAAGGCAACTTTTAGTCGGCAGGCAGAGATGAGGCGGTCGCACGACCCCAGTGAGCGCCGTGCTCGGAGCAGATGGCTACACGAGGTTTGCTCAGGGTCAGCCATGGTTGATTTTGGAGGGACACTCAGGAAGTTAATGTGTTGTTTTTCTTGGGGACAGTCATTTGGACCGTGGCTCAAGTAGAACAACAAGACACCCTCGCAAAATCAGCCTCGGCGGTATCCTCAACAGACACCCCTTGAGACCCCAAAGCAAAACACCCCAAAGAGCCCCGGAGCCCTCAAATCCCATCCGTGCCTCGGAACTTGCGGCTGATTCAGCCTGAGGGGGGTTGCCTTTGGTCGCCAAAGCTTGCCCGGGGCCCCAGTTGCGAGGGGGTGTGGGGCGGGTATTGAAGCATGCTTGTGTCAACCTAAGACATGACATGTGTGAGCAGAAGGGTGAGACAATTAGGTCTGGGCAAGTTCCCTGCGCTCGCTTAGATCAGGACGCAAGTCAATTGCCATCAATGCGCCTTGTTTTTGTCGTTCTTTTGTTTTTTCTTCCTTTTTTCTTTTTCTCACGAGGTTTTTCAGAAGCTTGACCGCCCAGTGCTGTTCGTGCACTCCATTTTGCCGTGTTCGCAACCCAGACATCCCCATCTCCTGAAGCCCGAGGGACTTCGCTGGAGTCTCCCGTGCCCTTTCTCACCGTGGCTTTTTTTGGTTGGGAGATGTGGTTCCCCTAAAATAGACTACAGAGAAAAAATCGGGTACCAACTTATTCTAACCTCTTTACAGGAGGACCTAGATGAGGTTAACGCTTGGATCTGTTCTTTTTGCTAGCTGCCCGCGTGCAGAGGATTAATGCAATCATCCAGCAGCCTTCCGCAGAGATGGCTTAATGCCCTCTGCAAGGTTTGCAGAGATTGCCCCGTGCGGCTGCAACATTGCAAGCCCAGGCAACAAGCAAACAGAAACGGGCGAACACATCTTCTCAAGACATAGTCTTCAGTTGCTTGCCCCGAATGGCAGGCTGCCAGTGGCTGGTGGCAGCTTCGCGCCCTATGGAGGTGCAGAGTCCAGAGTGTGTGGCTAAAGCCCTGGTGCATGGGTCCCGTTGGCACCCAACACTTGCGCATCTTGGACCTGTGTTTCCATGCTGGGGGCATGTGTTGTTTTTATGTTTGAGGCTTGTTGCGGCAGAGCTTCTTCACCATCTCGACCCAAGAGTTGGTTTGGCCGGCATGGACTCCGGTCACAAGGTTTGTCAGCATTCAGGAAGGAGTTCCAGACCTATCTCACTAGTGAGTGGGTAGGCCCGATGGATGTGAGGGACAAATATTCGGGGATCCTTCTGTCACGGCAGGCGATGCAGAGCCAGGCAGCGCCGAGGTGTCGCCCACCTCAGTGGCCGGCTCAGTCAGAGCATCGGCCGCAAGCTTCATGGGCCCCAAGTCGTAGAGCTTCCTGTTGGAAGCGGCATGAAGCGGCTGACCATCCAAAGACCAGACTGGGTACAGTCTACAGTCAAGTCAGCTTGGTTTTCTCGGGTTTCCCTCGAGCCACGTTTGGCCTCTTGGCTCAGCCTGGTGAAGCGCTCGGCATCGCATTGCACAGGCCAAGAACAAGGCGGACTTAGATGCCTGGCTCAAGGCCGGGCGGGATCGAACAGGCAAAGCAGGAGGGAAGACTCAGGATTTGCCACGAGCTTTCGCTTTGCTTGGTACTCTCTAGTCTTAAAATCTGCTTTTCACACGCGTCCACATAGAGTTGCGCGTGAGGTGTGCAAAGAGGAATGTCCAGACGAGGACATCTAAGTCTGTACGCAGCTGTGAATTCACCAGAGTCGTTGGCCAGGAAAAGGAGCGCCAAGCCCAGAAGATCAAGGACCGATAGGTTTCGCTACAGTTTGCGGGAAAGGGCCGTTTTCAAGGGAAACCAATGGGCAGTTAAAGGAATTGAAAGAAAAACCAATCGAAAACCGAAGGGGCTCTCAAACTGAGACCGCCCCCTGTTGCAGAAGGGCTGAGTCAACATGACGCTGCACAGGGCAGAAACCTTGCAGGAGTTGCTTGCTTCATTGCTTCAAAGCAGGTGCGTTGTTTCCGGGGTTGCGCATTGAACTCACAGTTCTCCGCGTTGCCTTCTCATCAGATTTTCGTCTGGATGATCATTGGCTTTGACGGATTTGTCCAACCAACATTGGAGACGTCCAGGGCTGTTCTATCTTGCCGTGTGCCAGCACAGGACCATGTGGAAGAGATCGCCAAGGCGCAGCGCAGAGCGGAGGCTGGAGAGCATGGATCTGCTTTCTCCACAGGGCTAAGCGAATCTGAGCAGGGTCCCTCTCCCCGTGCCTTTGCGGTGGTTTTAGGCGAACTGGGGCCCCTTGATGTCCCTCTTCGGGTGGTGTTGAGCATCACTGCGTCCCTTTTTTTGCCTCAAGCCAGGTGAGGTTCATTCCATTTCTCATTCCCTACTTATCGCACCGGCAAGTTAAGGGGAACTCTAGGCATTGCGGCATTGGCCAACCTTTGTCCAAAGCTGACGCGGCGTCCAGACCTGGGTCTTGCAAGTGGAGGTTGGCCGCATGGATGAATCTCGCCGAGCTAAGCCGGCAGTGCTTAAACCACAATTTACTCGCTGCCTTTCATGGTTGCCCGTTTTTTTTTTTTTTTTTTTTTTTTTTTTTTTTGTTGTTGTAACTAGTTTATTTATTTATGTCGAGTTACTTTTCTGTTTCTCTATGTATTGCTATAGTTGTTTGACGCTAGTCCGGCCCAACTTCCCGCCCTCATTTTTGCCATGCGATTTGTCGTGGGATGCAGATCTTGCTGTTCAAAGTCAGTTGCTTCACATGCCAGGAAGTTGACTGCCTGTCATCATAGATTCTTCCAGGCACTCCATATCTATAAATACATATATACGTATATATGTATATATATATATATTACGTATGTACGCATATGCGAAGCCTAGCCATGCACATTGACCGCCAGGACGTTGGCCGGAACCTTCAAGAGAACCTGGACCTGCTGGCAGAGCTCCGAAGCCCAGAGAATCCGTTCGAATGGAGCCATAGGCCGTTTTTCTCCTTCTTTTCTGTCTTTTTTCATTTTTCTTCTTTTTGTTCCCCTTTTTTTCCGGTTCTGAGTCAGAGAACGGGGGCAGGTACACCAGATGTTAGGTCTACAGCTTATGTTTGCTCTTGTGACTTGTCGCTTCGTGTCGCGCAGTCTTCAGGCGGTTGCAACCGAGCCTTTCCCCCCCACTCCTTGGGTCGTGTGTTTGTGTTTGTGCCGCGCACCGATTTCTTCCCCAGAGCCAGTTTTTTCTGGTTGCCTGTGAGTTCTCCTGCTTTAAAGTCTTGCGCAAGCAAGCCGTTGCCCAATGTAGAATATGAGGCTTCAAGTGCCTTGGGCCCGCTACTGCGGAGCCCGGCAGGTGTGCCACTTCGTAGAAAAGGGAGCCACAGGGAGTTCATGGCTTTCTGAGCGCCGAAATTGAGTCGTACAAGGCGCAAGAAGTTGTGCATTCTTGCGCATTACGAGGGCTGTACGGCTAGACACTGCCACGGCTCGGGCGCCCGGGCTGAGGCTGAGGCGAAAGGCCCGCACCGCTGAGGCGGGGTGGTGTTCAGTTGACGTGCCGGGGCCGTTGGGGCCGGGGACTTGGGAAATCCCAGCCTTCCAAGGCACCCGTGCAGTGGGAAACCGGATTGTCAGGTGGGCAACTCAGGCAGGGAATCGGAAGGGAGGTGCATGTCACCTTGCCCTGGAGAGGGGGGCGCTTGGCCTCGCATTTCCAGGGACTGCCATGCATTTGATAGGCTAGACTGCAAAGGCCTGCTATATATATATATATTGGAGGCCTCATGTATATATATATATACAATATATATGTGATATGTCTTGGCATGGCCCCACCTTCTCGATATCTCTCGGGCCCTTTCCGGCAGCTATTCTGAGTTCGCTTCTGGCAGGCGGTTAGACTTTTTTGGGGAGGTTGTCACTGTAGCAGAAAGGCTAAGCCGCAGGGGTCGGACTCTCCGGAATTCGGGCTGGAGTCTCCAGATTTTCTCTGTTCGTCCCTGTTGCAAGGGAAACATGATAGGGGGAGCCCCGAGTTGGGCGCACCAAGTTAATTGCCACGGCAAAGCAGGACCTCTCAAATTGAAGGGGGCGGTAGATGTTTGGTTTGGGCAGCAAGGCAAAGGTGTGCTTTGGACGTCCAACAGCTGCACCCCAGCTTGATGAATCCGAAATACTGGGTGAACAAAACCCAAGGAGTTATGGGTGCGGGTGGACCTGCGCTGACTTCAGATCTCAATCCGAGGCAAATTTTCAGATCGGCCAGCGACCCCCCACGCCTCGGGGTCCCGCAACTTTTTTCCGGCCATGGGCATGGGCCAGTCTTGCGCCGGGTGCGCGGGTGGCGACAAGGCCCCGGGATGGCGTCCGCGCCAAAAGCGCGCGGTGGATGAATGGGGATGTTTTGTTCCACATGTTGCTTTTGTATTGGGCCACATATCCTGGGGTGGCCTCTTGTGCACATAACCTGGGGTGGCCGCTCTGTAGGGTTTCAGCTGAATAGCATTGGATTCAGACGGTCTAGGAGCCTTGCCAGCAGCAAGCCACGGGTCCCGAGAGGTCCTTTGGCGCCCAGTCAATTTGGCCTCCGTGTGCTGGAGTGAAAGCAAGTCCATACGGAACCACCCAAGATTTGGTGAGGTAAATAGGACTGACGCAGAACAATGCACCTTGGTCTCAAGGACAACCAGCTCGTCTTCGGTCTCAGTTCACGTGACGCCCCTGCCATCGAGCCCATCGTGGATCCGCTGAACGTGCTGGGAGATGACCTGTTTGACGACAAGGCTGGGGGACATGGCTGCAATCATGACGATGTGCCTAGTTTGGTGTGACATGTAGTGAAATTGGTGCATATGGTCAGCCATGGTCAGCCATGTGACGAATTGTGGTGCGACATGCCGGTCCTCACGTCTGAGGTGTGCTCCGAGGGATTTCCAGGCCCCAAGCTGCTACTCAAAGCCCGTAGCCGTTGAGAAGAGCAGCCGCTAAGTATGCTGAAGGAGTTGTTGAGTTGGTTTTTTGTTGGCATTGTGTTCGGACAAAGTTGGCCAATCATCGGAACATAGCTTTGGATGAGCAGCAGTGGCTTCATGGTAAGTGCATAGCACACAGTTTTGCAGAGAATGACTAACACCCAAAACCTACCCTTAAAAACCAAGCATACCTACACGACGGGTCTTGGAACACCTTTTGCCTTTTCAGGGGACCGTGCACGTTCTATGTTTGCTGTTGGGAGGGTGTCTACTTTTTGCTCCAGAGGGGAAATAACTCTGCCCCTGCTTCCTAAGGAACGACCGGCCACGAAAACCTGCATGGTTCCCAATTCTTTGGCTGGTAGCAACCGTAGGGAATTGAACGTGGCGGAAGAGGTGTCAAGTGGCGCGAGCGGCGGATGAACCATGACCTGCTTTGTTCAAACGCAATTCCTAAGCCTTGTCTTGGCGTCTCACCCGAAACGGACTCTATTTGAGTGTGACTCGCTGTTGAGGCTACCCTTTTCAAGTCGGTTTGGCAAACCAAATGCCACAAGGGCAACACTACCCATTTTTCCTCGGGGGGATTTGGACATATTCGGACATACGCTCCCGCCAACTAACATGGAAGTGCACAAAGCCGCGTTCCAAGAGGACAGTAGTCTTTCTACAGGGGTCTGTGCACCTCCATGTTTGCGTGTTAGTCGGTGGGAGGGCATTCCCATTTTGAAGACTCCAGTTGCCAGGTGATGTCCTTGAAGTTGCCCCCTGCGGTGATGAAGCGCTTCCAGGAGTGCCTCATCTCTGGGCAGCCCACCAGCGAGGAGGAGTCGACTTTGTTTTTTCTTCTAAAAAGCCGCCATGATTCGAGGCGGTTCCCCCAAGATTCACAAGAAGCCCTGCTAAACATTGCTTGTTTGTTCATTTGGAGGGGTGTGCAAAGTACTAGTGGTTCAAAAGATGAGGTAGATTGGTCTTGTTATGTTGGATCAATTGTAGACACGGCATTCTGGGTCGGCCTTTCTTCTTTGGTGGTTGCACCGGTTCCATCGGCAAAGGGCAAGCAGCTGCAAAGAACACCCAGCTGCTGAAATTGCGACCTTGCCCACAGCCAGAGGGGACCTGGCAGAGGTTCTAGCAAGTGGTTTTGGCAAGTGGTTTTAAGGCAGCACACTTGAGAGTGAAAAAGATCTTGATTTGACATGCCATGAGTCGCGTGACATTTGGCCGACAATCCATGCCATTGATGATTTTCCGTGGAAGTCCGTGAGCAACGAACTGGCAAACTCTTTCCTCATGCCTCAATTCAGCAATTTCAGGGCAAAAGTCGACCAAAGCCACCAGAGGCGCGGGAAACGCCCTGCATTTCGCGGGGACTCCCATGTTAAAGCTTGCCAAACTCTGGGGATTGCTGCAGGACATGAAGGTTATCGCCAAGATCATGTTTGGCTGGGCCCGCGAGCGGGGCTGCATCGATTTTGCCCACTGGTTTTTCCCCACGCGCGGCGGCGGAGGTGGGACTTGATGGTTGACCCGGTTTCGAACAACCCTCCCACCCTCCCTTTTGACAGGGGGGTTCTGGTTTGGATCATTTTCCTTTTAGAGAGACCGAATCCCTGTCATGTTCCATTTTAGTTGGTTGTCCGTTGCTTGTATATCTCCAAGGCCAGTGATAAAGTGCCCAAGCATCTGACAACCTTTGGAACTAGACTCGGCTGCTTCATTCTTCCGACTCGCGTCAAGACTCTCTGCGGGGCTGTCGAAGACTTTGGCTGACGCTTTGGCGCTGCGAACGAACACATCTCCAACTTTCACCCCCAAATAAGTCGGCCGGCGCTCGTATGCGATCGTTTCTCCAGGCGCAGTGGGGGGCATGCTGGGAGCCTACAAGCAGGACACCTTGATCGACTTGGACTTCGGCTCCAAGTTCGTCACCAAGCCCATGAAGGCCGGCCAGTGGAAAGCGGACGCTGTCCAATGGATGAACAATTCAGCCGGGTGTTCCTTGATTTGGGATGTGCACACCCCATCAATAACATCCCATCCGCATCTCAGCCAACGCACGAGCATGATTTGACTATTTTGGCCGTGGCAAGGTTTCTCGCTTGAAATATCCTGAAATGCACCGCTCAGAGCAAAGGGGCCTCACCGGGCATTTCCAGGCGGTCTTGTGGGACACCCGGTCTTGAATCGAATGATTTGGGTGAGGAGGATGTCAGGCGGCGGGAAGGGGAACCCCCACCGTTTGGAGGCATCACCGTAGGTAACTCCTACTTAAGCCGTTTGAGGCAGATGGCGGTGAATGTGGCCCCTCAACTCCCCGTGTCCACGAAGGGGTCCTTCGCAGCCACGCCCCGGCCACGAGCCGAGGCGTGCCTGCCACACGAGCGCCTCTTTCAGGGTGAGACAGATGGGTCCTCCTTCCCCAACGGCGGGCTTCGCCACGCGGCAAGAGGGTCGGCGCTCCGGACGTTTTTTCGTTGCTATACCACCTGGCAATCACCTGGCAATCGCACCCGGATTGTTGAAGCCCTTCTAGTTAGCAACTATTTGTTTTGATAACGGAGATCTTCGTCTAGTAACCCCTTCCGTTTGCTTCTCTGATCTCAGGGGAACTAAGGAAGCCCTTGATTTTGCCTCTGAATCGCCAGGGCTTTGTCGCTGAATGTGGTTGCCTTACGTACTTCTATGGGGGACTCTGCATCAGCCGGAATTCTTGGCCGGAAGGCGGCCTTTTGCAAGCAAACATCTGATATTCCAAGGATTCAAAGGCAATAGGGTTGATTCCCGAAGATTGGTTTATCGCATGAACCATCCGATGCTTGGCATGGGCCCAGGGTCCGTTGCTTGACCTTGTGGTTCATAACCAAACTTGATCTACCGCAAGCCAATGCCAATGGGCCAATGGGGTACGATCCCTCGGAATCCAGAAACCATGAGTCGTTGCCATGACATGAGGCGTCCAGTGCGGCTCAGCTAGATACTAAGATTTAGTCCTTGGTATTGCTCTCCCTCCCTGAGTTCATGGACTTGTCCTACTTTTCGGGACGACGGCCATCTTGCCACACAAAATGCTCTTGGCTAAATGTTTGGCTCTCAAACATGGCCGCCTTGGTTGTGTCCCGGGCCTTTTCAAAGCCTTCCTTGGCTTGAAATCTGTTTTTGCGGCCAAGTGAGGGTGACAAAAATGCTTTCCCCTGTGGGAAGCCCAAAAGCACCCGACCGTTTTGGTTTTTCCCTGCCGTGCGGTGAGGCGTGACGCACTCCGCGGCCGCCTTCACCACCTGGGACCGCTCCTCCCCGCCCTTCGCCCCTGGGGCTGGCACCATACTTGGCACCAGGGGCCTGAGAAAGCAAAAAACTCAGCAAACATCAGCCACTTCACTGGTGGTGGGGGCGGTTTTAGGTGTTTGTTTTGTATTTGTGGGTGGGGTTCTGTTCATTTTGAATAGGGGGCCGGGAAAAAAAGAGAGTTGTTTGATAGTTGCAAAGTTCCATTACCAAAGACCCCCCGCCCGTGGCATTTCTGTTTTTTCACTGCCTGGGGTTGGAGTTGCGTCCAGGTCCTGAACAAGACGCTGTACATTCCCTGCGCGTTTATCACCCACTTCGGGAAGTGCATTGACGAGAAGACGCCGCTGCTGCGGTCCATGGATGCGGTGAAGAAGGAGGGCCTCCGGCTGCTGAAGGTGCGGCGGGGGAAGACACCCTGTGCATAGGGGGCATAGGCGTCCTTTTTGTGCTACTAGCTGGTGGTTGGAAGGGAGCCAAGGAGCCGGGGGTGTCCAAATTTCCTCCATGTAGGGAGCTAAGGAGCTACCAGGAGTTCTGTAAGGACCTGAGGTTGGTTTGGTTAGAAACAGATGGGTTACACTGGTTTAGATGGGTTTGTTTCATTTGCCAGGGGAGACCCGTCGATTTCTTCAAAGCGTCACGTATGTACAAGGGGGTGTTGTGTTTGGTCCGCCTCAAAGATTCATCAAGTGCATTTGGCCAATCACTTGGCCATTGGGCGCTGAAATTGTCAGCTTGTCAGCTTGGCTTTTGCGGGGATGCGCGCGACAAACCAACTAGGCCAACAGATGCACCTCTATGCTCAGGCCCAAACCACTGGATTTGGCACATCTGGTTGCTGTGCTGGGTCAAGTTGCACGTTGCACACTGTCTCGCATCCACGTGCCTCAGGCTGCCGATTTGGGGAAGAATGCGCAGACCATCTACAGCTCCTGGGCAGACCGAGTCGCCGCCCATTCCCCTTGCCACTTTGGGCTTGAGGGCGAGTGCAAAAGGAAGAACTCCAGCGTGTCTATGTGTGTGTGTGTGTTCTTCTTCGGTCAGCCTTTTTGGTTGGTACTCATAACTTATTAGTTTATAAAATACGGGGAAACAAATGAAAACCAGCCCTTTCAAGGGACCCCAGTTTTGAGATTGCAAGACTGCTTTGAGCTCGTTTCAGGCTACCTCGGCTGGGAGCAGGAGTTCTTCGTCATTAAGGCGGAGCACTACAAGGCAAGGCTGGACGGCTTTGACCTGGCTGTTTCGAGGCGAATGTGCCAGGGGTCAATTATCCGGTGCACCACGTGCACGTGTAAGTGCGCGCGTGGGTCCGTGCGTGCGTGTGTAAGACACCAAAGAAGAACCGCACCAGGCCCTGCAGCGCCGCACCACGCGACATAAGGCAGTACCCCATCAAAAAACCCACAAATCAGCAGCAAACAGCACCGCCGGGCCGCACCACAACACCGACATTACACCTCACCACGCCACACACCACACCACGCAAAAACCTTGCAACACACCACGCGCATCACCCCACAACTTTAGCCACCACCCAACACACCACACACCTCCACAGCACATTACACGCCACCAGTTGAAACAAGCACACTCCAAACAAGCAAAATACAAATCAACAAACACAACCAAAATGCATTGCCAAGTCAGCAAGCAGCCGCCAGCGCTAGGCCCGGCCTGACCTGGTGAACACCGGCCGCACCCTCTTCGGCAAGCTGCCCACGCGGCATCAGCAAGGACGGGGCCTGGGACCCGCGGGCGCGCAGCACGCGTTGCGGCATCCGATAGTCGACGCGTTTGTGCTTCAACGCGTGTATTCCATTGGGATTCGACTTCCGGGAAGTCGGGGCGATTGCGGGCCCCCAGGAAACCTTCCAACATGAGAGTGTTTGCGGGTGATGGATTGGTGGTTGGCTGAAGGTGGCCCAAATTTGCACTGGGCCTGCCTGGCTGCCTAGCATGCGTTTGCACACCCCTGAAGCATGCACATGTTTTTTTGCAGCATGCCAAAAAGAAGTGACAAATAGCCAAACTTCAAAAAGCACCAAGCCGAGCTCATCGCAGCCAAACCTTTGAGCTCTTCCTCCAAACGTCAACGGCCCCTTTATCTCACTGGTCTACTCCGCACAGCAACTGAAGCTCGTAGTCTCTGGCTAAATCGTGCATTTGGCATTGCCAATGATTACAGCCTTTGCCACCAGGAGACCTGAACTACTTTGCCCCAGTCCCCGGAACTGTGCAGCGGCTCGTGCAGAATTGGGATGGCGGGCTGGACAATTTCTGCGGTGGCCAACTTTGTCCAATATGTTTGAACCACCAGGCCAGGTGTTGACAGAGTTCCTTAAAGTGTAAAGGATACAGTTGGGCCAGTCACAGAATCACCTTTGCCAGCTAACTAACTTCATGTATGTTCCAGTAGCCCCCCTGCAAAGCAGGTGGCCTTTCAGGTTGCTGAGATTGGCCCAGATTTCGTGGCCCACTCCAGAAGGGTCGAGTAAAAGCTCCCCTGCGTTTGCCAGAGCTGAAGAAAGAAAGACAAAAAGAAAAAGAAAGAAAGAAAGAAATACAAGACAGGCAGAAAGAAAGAAAGAAAGGAGGCAGACAACATTCTCTTTCGCGGCTTGGCAGACACCGCGCTCAGGAAGCTGCTGGACAAGGTGCAGACGGCAATGCTGCAGGTGGGCTGCCCCATGGCCGTGAAGCACAACGAGGCGCGGAGCCTGGCGCAGTGCTAGGTCGCTGGGTCCCTGCGTCTCTCTCTCTCTCTCTGTGTGTGTTCTTGTTTGTGTGTTTGTGTTTTTGAGCGTGCCCACTTCAAGGCCCCCCCAGTTCTTCGGTTTTTCTTTTTCCCCCTTCCACGCCCGTCCACAGCCCATGTGGCGGCAGCTTCAGGGGCATCTAGCAGGGGCATCTTGCTCAACTTGTTGAACTGGCAGCTGCCCTTTCGGTTTGAAGCGGCCGCAGCCGTTGCTAAAAACAGGGCAAGGGGCATGTGCGTCCTTGCGTTTTTTGAGGGGCACGCGCCACGTTATGCCGCTTTCATGTGTGTGAACACCTGTAGGTCCGGGGTGATTGGATGGCAGTCTGCAACAGTGGGGAAGTTTTTTCAATGTGCCAGCCTTTGCTTGGCTGCGCATTGAATCGGGCAGTTGCCATTTGTTCTGGACTTTTGTCTATATCTTTATTGGGCAACATGCGTATTGGCACGGCAGGCCCAAGTCAATTGTATACAAGAATCCTACTTGTACACAGACATGTTGTATACAACATATATATATATATACAGGTTGCCTCGCGATTTGGCTCAGATGTGGCATGTTTTACCCTTCAAGTCATGCTCTCGCCACTGCGCTGGCACTGCCCACTCGTCAGCCAGGTGGCCCCGGGCCAGCACGAGATGTCGCCCGTTTTCCGTGTGGCCAATGTGTCCTGCGACACGAACGTGCTGTTCATGGAGGCGCTTGATCGGAAGCAAGTTGTCAGGGGCGTCCCTGCAATTTCATTGTTCCTGGTTTTGAACCAACATTGAAACTGGGGATGCCTTCACCACCTTTCCCCGTGGTAGATGTTTGAGTGGGGAAAGTTGGGGTCGAAGTCAGTAGCTGGGGTGATGCTCCATCAAAGCAACCGGTTGGGGAGCGACAGTTTGACACCTTCCCACTTGCGTAAGCAACTGTAAGCCCAACAGAACAGTTTGGCCTGGCCCGTTGACGGTTGATTGGCTGAGTCACTTTGTGGAAGCTGCATCACACCCGAACAGTCGTTGACTTTCAGTCGAACACCGCCTTCCTGCTCATTTCAGTTGCCCTTTAAAGTGGGGCAACATGCGTGGACAGCGCACCAAGATTTGCGAGCAATGGAACTCGCACAGGGACTTGTCTCGTGGCACCACGTGGCTTTGGCCCTTCAATGCTTATAGTTAAACAGACAAGTTCAAGCGTTTACTTCACCAGCGCGCGTGGCTGAGGGAATGCGGGAACTTGTGCCGCAGCCCCTGTCAACTCCATGTTTCAGGGCAAGTGCATTTGTCAGTCAACTTGTTCATTCAAATCACTTGTTTCCACTTTGTTGCTCTTGCCACTTATTAGAATCTGGACAGATGATGGTGGGTCCAGGGTGCATTTTGCACTGTCCAGGCTGGACTTCTTTCCCAAACGCATGCTTTGTGCCAGTTTGGACTTGCCATCCTTGTTTTGTGTGCTTAGGTTTGCATTTCCAACATTCCTGGTTCACAAGCGCGTGGGGGATGCGGCGAGGTCTTGGCTAATCGAAAAAGCAGCGTTGGCACTTCTGGCAAACGGTGGCAGCTTTCGGTCGACCCTCTCTGAAGTGTAACAACTGCCTACAACATCATTTTTGATTTAATGTGCCAGTCAGTCACGGGCAAGCCACCCTTCATATCTTGTACCAACCCATGATCAAGTCAATGCCTGTTCGTTCTGTTTCTCGTTGTGACTCGTATTCTGTCTCGCTCCTTCTTGCATTCGGGCTAAGCTTGGCCGCACAAACTTTCAGCTGTGACCCTTGGTCATGCGCAAGTCGCACGTCCAACAAGTGACTTTGACCCTGGAAGCAGCTAGAACCCATCCCATGCCAACAAGTGGATCAGATACCAGAAGAAAACACGGCCAAGATGCTGGTTTTTGCCGCTGGGTGAGTGCTCCAGCACCCTACTTACGGACAACATCTTGAACCAGGTGCTTCATCTGAGTATTCAAAGTGGGTAAATCATTCATTGCAACAACCCCAAAAAGCCAAAACAAGCGACCTCCAAACCAACCAACCTCCAAGCCACCAAACCTCCAAGCCCCCAAGCCACCGACTAGGGGCCAAAAAAAAGCAGCCGGCCCAGGTCATGAACCGCGAGGCAGCCAAGATGGGGCTCCAGGTGCTCTTCCACGAGAAGCCCTTCGCGGGCATCAACGGCTCTGGCGACTTCGGCTACCGAAAAACGCCTCAGCTTTTTTTCGGGGGGGGGGGGAAACGATGGGTGGGGAAGGTGTCGAGCCAAGAGCCAGAAGTCGAGTGAAAAACAAAACGCAAAGCGGAGGGGTTGGAAGGATGACCCTTCCACTTGAGACCTTTGGGAAGGTCCAGGTCCAGGTCTTTTGATGCCAGCCATCCGGCTTGGATGCCATGAAACGCCGTTTGTTGAAGGTTACCGTGTTTGGCCCTTGACACATCCAAAAGTCGCCTGCAAACAAGGGCTAAGACTAGGTCAATTGCAAGTCAAGGAACACCGAGCAGCAAACCAACGGAAGGCTTGCCTCATGAGAGGCCAACTGCCATTTGGAGGTTTTGAATTTGGTGTGCAGCTTTTTTCGCGTACCAACAGCATACTTCCCAAGAGAAGCTGTGAAACAAGAGGACCCCTTTTTCAGCATGATTTCCAAGATGGCGGCTTACGATTGTTGGTGACGGCGGGAGTTAGGTGAATTCAGTTTGCAGAGGTCATGCGTCAAACCATCAAGACCAACTGTTTCATTTATGCCGTTGCCTTAAGAATGTGGCGCTGTTGCATCAGATTTCTCCCAGCAAGAGTTGGAGAAGCTGTTCCTCTAGCCGCTTTCCCGAGCTCAATGGCCAGCTCACACGTCGGTGCTGTCATGGGAGCTTCCTGTTTCCGGAATTCGGCTCAAGGTGCTCGCCGAAGGTTCCTCAATACGATTTGCGTCAGTGGGGACAGAATTCCTGGGCCCAACCAAAAGCCGGACGGGTCCGGGGATAGAACTGTTTGCAGCTTGGGCTTCCAGGCAAGCACGCGAACTGGTCCATCGGCACGGATACCGGCCTCAACTTTTTCTACCCAGGGAAGACGGAGGAGCTCAGCGGAGGTTGTAAGCCGGGCTGCTTGCAGATGACCAGGATATTATATAGACACACATATGCGGTCCTCAAAAGTGCCGAAAGACGGCTTCGGCAAGCAACGAAACGGGTCCAGAAAAGCGAAATCATATTTGGCAACCCCCCACAGGCCAGTGATGAGGTACTTTGGTGTAGTGGTATCCCACCTTAATTAAAGTACTTTGGGGAGTTACCCCGTCAGTGGAGATGTGGACAAACACTCGCACCATCTCCACGCACCCTGATAGAGCAGAGCAATTTGGGCTTGGTATTTTGGACTTTGTCATTCAATCCAGCGCAGAGTCATGGTTGAAGTTGGTGAATCATGTGGCTGTGGGTCAAAAATAGGTACCCAAAATGGAACCCTGGTGAATGGAACCAAAGACTAAAACCTGCGGTCCCTTGGTGGCCTCATTTTGACCCACACCATCCACACCCATTTGTTCATACCATATTGTGCCCAGTTTGTTTTTGGTCACGGCCCTTTGCTTAGAAATATTACAGGGCACCGAGGAGAACGATTGCTGACCAAGAGGCATGTTGGCCTAAGGTTGATCAACACGGGTACCCCGTAGGGACCCGGTTTCTGCTGAAGTGGGCAACCACGAGCAGTCAACCCGCGAACCTGGCGCTATTGCAGCCGTGGGGAAACGGGGACAGTCTTCCAGAGCCGCGATTCTTCCAACTTAAGGTCCCCTAAGGGCTCAACCATATGCAGTCCTGATAAGTTGATATGCCCAGAACATACTGTGTATTGGCGGCATTGGTGTTGTTGCATAGAACTAGGAACACCCAAACACCCCCCCCTCAAAAAAAAAAAACAAACTAGAATCAATTCCCATGCTGTTTTCAAATTGTCCGTATTCGTCTTCCCTCCCGGGGTGTCTTTGGGGAAGGGGTGTGTTGTTTGGGGCAGGAAGGCGCGAAGCTTTTCGTCACCGGCATCGCCTGCCTCGCCCATGGCTCGCCGCCTTGGAAGTGGGGTGGGGGGATCACATTTGCGGCCATTGGGATGTGGGGTGTCCCTTTGGTGTGTGGGATGTTAACATGGTTGTTGTTGGGATTTGCTTTTTTTTGTTTTCAACATTTTTGTTTATTGTGGTTTAGTGGTGGAAATCTAACCACTCAACTGCTAAAATTTAAATGTTTGCTCCCCTTCCAACGTCAACCAAATTAAGGGGACAAATTGGGCATGTCTGGAGCCGACACACAAAATGGAGCTTTCCTGGTCCATTGTCGCTGTGAAGCCTCAAAAGGGCACCTCCCAAAAATAGATTGCAGGGCTATTGTTTTAAAGTTTTTCCCCGTTGTTCTTTAGGGCACTTCCCCTAAACCGGCCGGACCACCCAACAAAACGGGCCAGCTGGCCCGACGACGGGTCCGCCCTCCCGCGTTTTGGTCGTCGAGGCCTGGCGAAGTACAACGAGCTGGTGCGTTGCTCCGTGGCCACGGCGGGGAACGACCACCGCTTGGGCGCCCAGGAGGCGCCCCCGGCGATCATCTCCCTCTACCCGGGCCAAGGCGCTGGGAGGGGATGGAAACGGCTGGCGCCCGGTTTGGGCTGGTTGGGGGGGGGGGGCAAAGATTGGCACCCTACTCGTTTTGGTGGTAATTATGGTGGGTTGTGGGAGGGGGGGCGTTTCCGGCTCCATGTGTGACTTTCGATGGTATGGTGCATTCTGAGGGAATGCTGCGGAAGGGCGGGCATTGAAGTGGGGTGCTGCGTTGCCGTCAACATGTGCAGGGCATTTCGGGAGGAGGCTGTCGCAATGAAACCCCGCAAGCAAACGGCTACTTCGGGGAGCAAGATCAAAGCAGCCCGCTCACCAAGCACTTCTCAAGCCCTTACATTGGGATGTGACACCTTTGCTTTAGTTGCTTTTTCAGTTGTTCAACGCGTTGCGTTTGGAGTCCCCCACCTGTCCATAGGCAAGGGAGAAACAGATGAGGCCTTTGGGCACCCGAAACAATGCGTTTGTTTGGTTCGATGGCTTTGTCGTTTCCGGCAGTTTTTGCTCATTCACTTGTTACATGAAGGCTAAGATTCCTGGTAGGCGACTGTTGTGCTTTGGAGCCCCCCCCCCCGCCGCAACTAGCAACGAACTCTCCCGCAGGTTTCGAGCAATACGTGGAAAGCGTCATCGCAGGAGGCGCACGCCAAGGGACGGGAGGGGCGAGGCCAGGAAGCTCATTGCCAAGGTCTGGCTGATATCATTAGCTGTTTCAGGATTTGGCCCTTTCACTGTTGTGCTTTTTCTTTTTGACCTGCTTGACTTCCACGGAATCTAGAGAGGTAAGCCAAGCGATGGGCTAGAAGCAATCACAGGTGTGGTCTTTGACTTGCGTGCCTCATTGCCTGCGTGACCGTTATTCTCATTTCAATGTCATGTTGGGCTCAACTTCCCACCGGTAGGTAACAACGAATCATTCTCTGGCATGACTCATTTTGTGCGAGGCCCGGCACAAGAGAACGTGACTTGATTGTCAATACTCTTTCTCACGCGGACAACAGGCAGATGTACATTCATTACCTTTTGTTAGCAACTTGTTTGTTTGGTTCTGGCACCCTAGCCAGAGTCACACATGCTTTGCACGATGGCTTAATGGTTGCGAGTTCAGCATGTTTGTGACTTCTCCTGTGATTTTCCCCAGCCATGCTACCCCGAAAAGTCCACAATCTTCTCCAATCTGCGTGTCTTGCCCCGAGCATCCTAGGGTGTTAGTTGCGGGTTTGGGGGTGGGGGTCGGGGGGCTTCGCTGCAGCGAGCTTGGGTTAGGAGACCTCCTGGGCTACAAGGCCGAGAAGAAGAAGCAGGAAGGGCTCTTGAAAGCCCAGCGATGCGCAGTCTCAGTAAGTCCTACTTGTTTTGCTTGGGATTGTCGCAACGCCTGTAAAGCCGTTGCCATGCTACGGCAAAACGCCAAGCAATGTAAAAGCCGTTGCCATGCTAGGGCAAAAAGCCAACGAGTTTTGGCGGGGTCGCTGATGAAGTTGGCTATGTTGCCTTGTTAGCCAAGGGAGGTGGCCGAAAACGGCGCCAGCAGTTCAGGAGACCGGCTGCTCGCAGGCAATGCACATCGAGGCCAACGTGGAGGAGCCCCGCTGTCCCAAGGGCCACGACTCCAGGGCTATAGATGTCCAATTTGGGCCAGTCGTGAGTTGTAAGCTATTGTGAGCTAGCCTCGGCCACGCGTCGCATTGCGTTTGTTTGATTTCTCGTGGGCCAAATCAAGTTTTGGCCCATGGGAGACCGCGTTGCAGTCTTTCTACTCCCTTAGACGTTGTGAGCGCCAGCGGGCTTTCACGAATTTTGAGCCTATTGATCTTACGGGCGCAGCTTTCTGCCCCGTTCGTGGACTGCGTTTTGAGCCGACCTGTTATGACAAAGCCTCGGGGTGATACAGGCTGCCATCCTCTTGTGCGCGCACCCTTGGACCCAAAAGCGCGCGGTCCACATGGTAGCTACACAAGCAGCACCAAACGTGCCCAACAAATTGCTTGGTGAAGTCGGTCATCGAAGGTCGCCCAAACCCAACCTTTGGGGCGCACGTAGGCGCTGCTTGTGTCATCACACATGGTTTCTCCCCTCTTCAACTGTTACTCTCTCCGGTGAAAGTCGGTGCGTCACAGTGGGATTTACACCTCGCACGCCCAAATTAGTGCTTAAAAACGGACATCTTGACATACTGCGTCACAGTGGGATTTGGCAAGTTTTGCACTGACTTCTCTGACTTCGTGAATGCGCTTGCGTCTCATGCAGGTTTGCTTGTGTAAGCTGTCGTGCACCGACTTTCGCCGCCGAGTGTAGGTTTTGCCATGCCGCTGTATAATTGCCTTGCCAAAGGCGGCTTCAAAACAGGCCAGTGGTGACGCACCCAGTTTGATGAGATTCTTCTGGGGTTTCCTTCCATGGCTCCAAAAAATTGGGGGGGGTGGAGGTCGTCACACACGGACGGACTGACTTGGGGTCGGACCCCTTCCCCCCGCCCGCGCGCGGGCGCTTCCGCTGTTTCGCCGCGACGCGCTGGCAGGACCGGAACCGCACGGCGCCGTTTCCCTTCTGCGGGAACCGCTTCGAGTTCCGGGCTGTCGGCTCCTCCCAGAACTGCGCCTCGGGCGTGGATCCTTCCTTCGGAACGCCTGGGGAAGGAACGGACGCGAGGGGGTTGGAAGGACGTGGGGAATTTCTTCCAGTGGCAGCTGAAGATGTTTTTCCACCTGGTGGTTGTAAAGGGAATCTATCAGTACTGGATTTTTTGTAATTTTTCCCAGCGGACTTAAGCAAATGGAAGATTTGGACGGGCATTGGAGGCTCCACAGAGGGAAATGGAGGACATTCTGTGATTGTTGGATGGGTATTTGGGTATGGGTCAAAATTAAACTATCAGGGGCTAATCTGCATGGTTTAGTCCTTGGTTCCATTTACCTGAAAAGTCCAGTTGATGTCAAGGCTAAGACCTCATTTTCCCATCAGCTTCGGAAGCCTTGGCAGTTTTTTGTTTTTTAAATGTAATTGTGGATGTTTGGGATGCTGTAAAGGTGCGCAGGAGACTGAGCCATTGCAACCTATGAGTTGCTGGTTGCTACTAGGGGCGGATGTAGCTTCGCCTTGTCTGTCGTGGTTTCCTCTTATGATTTCCTTCCGGTTGAAGTGGCTCAAGAGTCATGTCCTTTTGTGAGGGCATCAGGGAAAGTAAACTCACTGGGTGCTGTGTCTTCACGCGCCATTTTGATTCCGTGCAGTGAATCTGGGGTAGTCTTGTAATACTAATCCCAGACGTCCCTGGCTAACGGACGGCTGGATCATTTGCACGCAAGCGGCAAGCTCCACATTTGCAATCGGACAAGTTTGAAGAGGTCCTCGAGTGCGTACTTTGCAAGTAGGCCTGTATAAAATATGTTTCACCCACTTGGGCGATCACTTGTTTGTATGTTTACTGTCCTACCTAATGCCTGCGCTCGTTCCTCACAATGCGAAGCAGCTCCATTGGCCCGCATTTCCATAGAACTTTGGCTTCCTTCCAATGTTTTGTAGGAGTCGCTTGTTCTCGGGATTTGTGGCCACTGGAGCCGTCGCTCGCAGACATTTCAAATGGAAACGTTGCATCTACAGCCGGACTTGTTCGTTAGATGTTCTGCAAGTCTCCTGGAATGTTCGAAGGATTTCGGCCATTGCTTATTTGGTCACTCTGAAGATGAACGATCTGCACAAAGTACTCGAACTCACAACTGGGGGTTGCACCCTCGCCTGTGAAGACGGTTCTTGATGAATTTGACTCGAAATATTTGCGCAAATTACAGCGAGGTTTCGGGATAAAACGAGCTCACCCAGAATGAATGTCCTTCTCATTTTCCGAGTTCATGGACTGAAGACCAATATGGGAAGCCCATATTCGCGGTGAAACAGTTTAGTTTGGTTTCTGCCCATCTCAGGAAGTGAGTCATTCACAGGCTTGCCCTTCTCTTTTCGATCCAAGGGTGGAAATATGTATACCCCTTGGAACCCACATATATATCTATATAACCCTTTTGGGGACTTCCCACTCAGAAGGGGTGTAGACCCCATTTCGGGCAGAGGGGTGTGAGCGCATCCGGCCGCATGGATTTCTTTTCGAGGCAACTTGCCGGTGATGGTCTGCAACGCCATCATGGCCGCCGGCATGGCGCACATGGCGGAGCTCATTGAGAAAGGCTCGGAGCACGAAATCCCACCCAAACCTAAAACTGAACCCACCACAAACCAACCATAAACCAATCCCCAACCAATCCTCAACCAATCCTCAATCAACCCTCAGCCAGCCCTCGACCAAACCAACCCTACTATAGCCCCGGTCTCCGTGTTTTCGGCTTCCGCTTTTGGGGTTCGATCGTGTCCAAAAAAAAAGAAGAGGCCCCGCGGTTTTCCGATCGGGGGTCATTGAGCAGCTGGGTATGTGGCGGGAGCTTGCAGGACTGCTTGGGTCCGGGGTCTTGTGAAACGGGGTTCTAGATCTCTTTTCCTGAGTTCCTGGACTGAATGCTTTTGGGGAAGACCATGAAGACCGTCTTAGCGGTAAGTAACAAGTTTGGACCTGTTCGGGCCATCCACTCGAGAAGTGAGAGATTGATCATGCTTTTAAGTTTCCCAAAAAGACAGCAAAAGGGGATGGGCAATGAACCCCTTTAACGATTCCAAGGGAGATACTTCCTTGGACAATTCCCGCAATGAGGATCCTTTTTTGGGGGAACCACGAAGCCGAGGCTCCGTGAATGAAATGAGCTGGAGCAGTTTTGCATAGTTGAAATGCACCTTAAAAGTTTCGTGGGTAGGCTGGTTTGTCAATCCGTCAAGTGGGTCCCAGTTCACATCATACGTTTCTTTGACCAGAGCCGCTGTTTGCAACGTAGGATGACCTGGGATGATTTGGGGATGTGTCAACATGAATCCCTTGAACCGGGTATCCGCACTCCGTTTTCCAGGGCAACCCATTTTGGGTGCCCACGTTAGGCCCACAACTTGGGGAGCCGGGGACTTGCTTCCTTGAAGGGTCTCGCAACAAAAGTTGCCTGATGGTTCCAGGAGCCTGATGGATGGACTAGGAGCATCAGGTTGATCCCATACGACGACCACATAGCTAACGCTAATTTTCGACCCGAATTCGGAAAAAGACAAGCTACGACCCTAGATGTGTCTGGCTTCTCCGGCCTTTCAGTTTCCCTATTCATCTCATGTCAAACAAGGCGCAGGTCTGTGTGTTGCTGGTGTCACACAACGGACCGCCATTGGCCTGGACTCACCGGCACACTGGGGAGGTTCCAATCATCGTGATGCAGTGGCTGCGATGTTCAAGGACTGACTAAGAAAAGCCGGCTGAAAGGGCAGGCGCTTGTCTTGTTTGGCACCACGCAGATGATGAATCTTGACATGTAGTTGACCACTTTAAGGCATCTCAGGGTGGAGTAGTGCCCGCAACAAAGATGCACATGCACGAGCTGTACACAATGGCTTTGTGGACATTTGTGGGCAAAAATGTAGGTCGAAGTGGTTGGACAGGCAGCAGTACAGTCGAAGAGGGTAGCAGCAAATTTCACAAAACATCTCAGCCGCCACACATGTTTGGAGGGACAACGCAAATCATATTGCCAGTGCCGCACCGGTTCCTTCGAGGTTGTTTGGGGGTTGAGCGGTTGACTTGTTGTTTAGCTGTTTCCGTGTTTCATGTTTAGCTTTATTTGTTGCTTTGTCGTTGAAAAACTGCAGGTTTCCTTTCCCGACAAACCCCCTGCAAAATCAGAACAACACATCTGCACAATTAAACAACAAGAATTCAGCTCCAGACTGAGCATCAAACCTACTCGGGGGAAGCGAGTTCTTCTTTTAGCTTTCTCTGAGTTGAAAGCTGAGGTGTTTTGTGCTTATGTTGGGTCATGCCTTGTGTTGTTTCTGTGTTTTTCCTGTGATGTCTGTGTCTTGCTGAGTGTGCATTTTAAGTTGAGCTTTGAGCTAAGTATGTTTTGTGTTTTTGCTGAGTTTGTTTGTGGGGCTGCAGCCCCCCCTGGTTGATCTCAGAATAAAGAGAAGCAACGTGTAGCAGTCAATATGAACAGTTCAATACTTGTTGCGAGCCTGACAATGCCCCAGAGTCTTGGCACACATTGATTGGCTCGTGGTGCTGCTTTTCCGTTGGATTGCGTGCAGGAGAACAAGCACGTGATTTTCACTGGCAATGGATACTCGGATCAGTGGAAGCAGGACGCCGCCAAGCGGGGCTTGCCAAACCTGAACACCACGCCCAAGGCCTTGGCAACTTGGACGGAGGAGAAGAACCAGGCGGGCAGACGTCGTCCAATTGCCCGGCCGCCTGTTTGATCAGATCTGTAGGCTCATGTGTGGGATTGCGCCGTCATGAACCGATCGGTCTGCAAAAAGAGCAGAAGGCAGCCAAGGAGGAATGGAAGCAGCATGAAGCAGCACACTACAGCATGCTCCTGCTCCTGCATGGGAGTCAGCACCGATGTCGCATTGTGCGTGTGCATCCGAAACGGAGACCCCTGTCAATGCACCAGTCATCAGTTGGCACTAAACAAGGCGTAAGCCAAACAATGGCTTGAACGATTTCTTTGAGTGACAACAGACGGAAGGCAAGAAATGAACCTGCTTGAGGCAATTCTTAGGTACGGAAATGGCAGGACAGAAGTCAGAAACACAAGCGACGCTGAATCTCATGTGGGGCAATATCTTTGCTAGATGTGGCTTCAAACCCCGCAGTTGTCACCCGGACCGGCTCCAGGCCCTTTTTGAGAAGATGGGAATCTACAGCAGGGAGGAGACGAATGCCAGGCAGGAGGTGATGTATGAGAATTACATCACGGCCTTGAAGATGCCTGCCGGACTTAGGGCGGGGCGTGGCCCTCAATAGAGAAGACTTGCCTCTTGAGAATATAACACGAAGAGAGGAATCACCTCCCCCCTCCTGACATTGGATTCTAAGTTCTGCTGGTGGATGCTTTTTCGTTGTTTTTGATCTAGCTGTGCAGACGGATCTCGCCTGACTGGGCATGCCAACAAAGCATGCACAAAGCTGCCATGAGCAAGGAGGGCCGGAATGGTCAGGCATCGGTTCCTCTCACAGGTTGCGCGGCCTTTTTTGTTGTGGCCAATGTGCAACTTCACTTGGAAAGGCCCCTTAGCTGGAGAGAGAGGGGCTTGAAGAGTTTCTGGATTGGTAGGCTATTGGTAGAAGAACCCGCAGCACAAACTGATTGCTTCAAAGGAACCTGTCTTGTAGCATGTTAGTTTTATGTCCGGGCACTTCTGGCAAGGGCAACGGCCAGATTTTTGCCCAAGCAGGCTAACGACGGGGTCATGGCCAGAATAAGATTGTGGCCAGGTTTTGAGACTGCTCCCGACCCAGATCCCCCATGCTCAGCCCCTTCCAACGTCTACATATTTGCGGGGCGCTTTTTGTGCATGGGAGGCATTGCTCCAAAAGGCTTCTTCGCATGGCCAAGGATTGAGGCGGACACAATGATCAATATGGTGGACACCGGCATTGTGCCCGCTTGCGCGAAGGATGGGGAAATACTGTTTAAAGTATGAACTAAGTGCTTTTCTTTGAGAGGGCAAGCAGTTTGCTGATGGCTGTGGGCAGCGGCATAGGCAAGCCTTCTTCGTTTCCGGGGACGCCTTTTTCGCACGTATGAAAACATGTACGTCTACCTATGCATTTGGAAATGCTGCATGCTTTATCATGCTTTGGCATATCATTGCTTCCAGTTGCCGCTCGACACTGCTTTCCCTTTTTGTCCCTAAGGCTGGGCAGGTGAGTGTGCCAAAGGGCACCCTGCAAAAACAAAGCCCCATTGGTCGACCAGGCGAGTGACGACATTGCTAGCCAACTAGTGCTGGCTTTGTTTGAGATTCCTGAGCTAAGACTGCTGGCACTAGAGAGATGCTCACCATCGTTTTGCAGATACTTTCTATTCTTGCTTGCCTTCCCACCCATATTCCACATGTTTTTTTGTCGGAGTACCTCTTGTCAGTCGGCAAGGTCACGAATGTCCACGTGGGCACGTTTGCATGTTGGAACCAATTCCCTAGCCTATACCTACCTGCCCACCAAATAGTCAACCACGCAATCAAGAAACCAATCGATTGATCGATCAATCGCTCAACCAATCAACCAACCGTCCATCTATCCATCCATCCGTCCATCCAACCATCCATCCAACCATTCAACCAACCATCCATCCAACCATCCAAACACCCAATCATCCAACCCTCCGCCCAACCACCCAACCACCCAACCGCCCAGCCAACCAAGCATCCAACCATCCAACCATCCCAGCAATCAGTCCAGTCAATTTGGGTCAAGCCAAGTCCCAAATCACATCCATCACCAGCAAGGCGGCCTCAGAACCCATAACCCGGGCCGACTCCAGGACCTAAAGAAGTCGAACTTCTCCAGCAAGAAGACGGCGGCAGCCCGAAAGGCGGCCTATGAGGCCATCGTGCAGGAGGCCGACAAGCTCAAGGCGCTGAGCCTCAACATGTTTTTATTTGTCCAGGGACTATTTCCTGGGCTGTTCAAAGGCAATCCTTCATCCTTACCTTGGGTTACGCAAGGAATTTGATTCCTTTGAAAGTGGCTTCCCCAGAGGAGTAGGTCGTCTTAGGTGGTACCATGTGGATTTCGTCCTTCCACCGCATCTTTGCAGATACGTAATTACTGTGGTGAGAATTCTCAACAGCTTGCAACATCATCCTTTGGATCCACCTGCTGAGTTAACATCCGTACGAGGGCTGTGAACGGCAACTATGCGCATGTAGCCATCACGCTGCCCCCCTTCACCAACCCCCTCCCCTACCCCATGTAGACTTGGATTCCAACGAACCCTAAGCAACATGGCCATCCAAGACTGAGTCAAGTTCCCTGTGGAAGGGTTGCCCTTCAGCGCCTGGAGCGGAATGCCTTTTTCCGCGCGAGGCGGTTGTGAGCAAGACCGAAGGACCTTTGGCGAAGGACCTGGGGCGGGCCCTTGGGGGAGGCACCGAAGGCGTCAGTCTTTCATGTTTTTCCCCCACGGTGGGTGATGTCTGAAGGCGAAGAAAGTCAAGATTTTGTTTGTCTGCCGACGCCTGTCAAGGTTCTTAGGCCAAGGAGCCGCTATGACTGGCCCCAACTAGATGAACAATTTATGCACACTGGATGTCTGGGTGTGGCCTTGTGAACCGACATGAAGCCATACCTGTTTTCAAGATAGGAACCCCAATGATATGGGCACATGACAACAGAGAGGCTTAGGCTTAGGAAGTCATACGCGCACACATACACGCCTACACAGACAGAAACAGAGACAGACGACAGACAGACAGACAGACAGACAGACAGACAGAGACAGACAGACAGACAGACAGACAGACAGACAGACAGACAGACAGACAGACAGACAGAGACAGACAGAGACAGACAGAGACAGACAGAGACAGACAGAGACAGACAGAGACAGACAGAGACAGACAGAGACAGACAGAGACAGACAGAGACAGACAGAGACAGACAGAGACAGACAGAGACAGACAGAGACAGACAGAGACAGACAGAGACAGACAGAGACAGACAGAGACAGACAGAGACAGACAGAGACAGACAGAGACAGACAGAGACAGACAGAGACAGACAGAGACAGACAGACAGACCGACACACGCGAACAGACACACAGACACACAGACACGCATGCACGCATACACTTTGAGCATGTTTGAACGATTGTTAAAGCTGCCGCCTTTTTTTCCCGACCCGTTTGGTCAGATCATGGGGGTTGGTTGTTCGCTTCGGCCAAGGATCAACAGACGGGTGGTCCAAGGGGGACCTGGCACACCCTGGCCCCTTGTGCCGCAAGGCAAACAACCGTTTCCCGACAAATGCGCGGAGGGTCAGAGCAACAAACACCAAGCCCTTCAACCTCAATCCCATTGGCCCAACGCCCCTCCTAAGCACGGACAACTCAAACCTTCGCCCGAACACGAGTGATGCTGGCGAAGGGTCAAAAGACGAAGTGTCCAAGCGTCGAACCCTCAACCCCGCACACATTCAGGGCTTGCCATCTTGCCCCACTGCTTGCCCCAAGGCCCAGATCAAGCCAAGCATGCACTCATTGCAAGCTGCCTCAGGGCACTGGTGCAAGATTTGGGTTCCAGGACATGTCCTGAGAATCCATTTGGGTGCAATTTGCAGCGTTTCCCTTGCGCTACGTAGCATATAGTTGTATTCCACGCCGGCCTCGACATGTGAGCCTTTTCCGCTGAAGTTGTATGAACCAACGCATGACATCCACATATATATATATATACATGGTACCCGCCCCCCATGGATTTACCTTCCCATGTATAGATATACATATGTATATATATATATATATACACATGTGTGAGGTACCTCCTTCGTACACTTGCCGCCAAGCCATATATATATATATATTCATGGCCCATCGGTTTCGGGTCAGGAGGCAGCGCACCTCTGTGACGCAGTCAAGCCGCAGATGGAGAAGCTCCGAGCAGCGGTGGACAAAGCGGAGGAGCGGGCTCGAGGGAATTTTGTTCAGATACCCAGTGTGAAGGTTCTGAAGATTCCCCAAACCGGAGGTGGCTCGTTTTTTTCTTTTTCAAGGAAGCCTAAGGTGGCTTCTGCGTTCCCCTACATGCATTTTTGGTCCCTCGAATACTTTTCAACTGGGTGCAGTTAGATTTTCAGTCACATGGTTCCAGTTCCAGTTTCCAGAATTCGGGGCGGGGGGGGAGGAACTGAGTGGCTTCTTCATTTGCGTAGTGCTGGCATCGGCTTTACAGTGGCATCTCATGTTTTAGACTTTCCGTTTTGTTGGTTTTCGTGTACGGGAGGCACAATGTGGAAGACAAAACACCTCTGAAATACATTTGCCATATGGGACCTGAAAGTTTGTTTGCGAAATTTCGCTGAGATTCCTATACAAAATGATTTCACGCATCAAATTTGCTTGCCATGTGCGACCTGAAAAATCCTTTGCGGAATTTTGCTAAGATTCCCGTACAACATCGTTTTACGGCGTGCGCCAGCCAGTTTTTCCCAGCGGAAAGCTGTCCCTGCCCGAGGCGCTCATGGAGTCGGGGCTGTACCCCTACCCCAGCTACGAGACCATGCTGCCACCGCTGAATGGGGGCGGAGCGTGAGTGGTTACCCTGAGAGGGTTTTGGCATCCGGCCGTAAAGTGTGAAACATGCCAAACACGGGAAAAGCAGGACGACCCCTGAGTCTCGAATGGCTAAACTTGGCAACTGGACACTGAACGGGGTCTTTTTCATGCTGTCTTGTCTTGTAACTTGGAGCCAGTGAGTCAAAGTTGACTCGGAAGCACTCAGGCCCACCAAGCGAGGCGCTTGTAGACGTCAGCGAACTAGAGAAAATAATGCAACTCAAGGGGCTGAAGCCTAAACCTATTTGCCGCATCCCATGAAAACACTTGGCTCAAGCAATGGCAGTGCGTGATTGGCGATTGTGATCTAGGTGTTTTTCGGGCCAGTGGAGGCAGGAGATACAGGCGATACAGGCGATTGATTGGCAGCCGGCTCCATGTGTGTCGTTGCTGCTGCTGATTGCGCGGTTGCGGAAAAGTTGGGCCAACATTCTTGACCATCTTCGGCATATACTCAGAACAAGCGACGGCCAGTGTTGCGGGGACGGCGCCTAATTTTAAGCAGTGGAGTTGTTTGGTGTGCCGATCTTGTTCGTCAGGATGATGCACATGTGCAGGGAACTGGGCGAATCTGAGCTTATTTCACCATTCCTTTCAGGCCTTGAAGCCGAACGTGGCTGGAGTGCTGCTCCCGAAATGTGACGTACTATGGAACAAGCTCCTATCTTGCTCGCGTTTCTCAACTTTGAAAACCACAAATCGTCCAACTGAAGGCGGGTCATCGAGACCTCTAGGAGCTTTGCACATCGTGGGTCAGAGCAGTGTTTTCTTGCAATGATTGCTGGCATGTAGTGTTGACCCAGGATTAATAAACCCGTCCCAATTAGGGGGGTGTTCCCTCCAAAAGTGAATCCCCACTAAACGGGGACACCCCCCCAATTAGTCAACCAGGGTTAACATTGCGATGGGGTCACCGGGTCCACCATTTTTTGCCGCAGCTTGCGCCGCCGAGGCTGTATTCCCACCATTTTGAGAAGTAGGTCGTGCGCGCGTGGAGAGCGTGCGCCTTAAGCTTCGAAGCCTGGACGTTCGGAGTTTGCGCTGTGAATGGAGGGATCTTTGAGTTCCTGTTGTTAGTTCCAAGAGGGACAGGCAGCATACACGCCTGGATGCTTGAGAAAAGCTCGGCGCGTGTTAATGGGGGTCGTGATGTTGGAAGTGCACTACAGCTGAAGCAGACATGCAAGATGAGAAGTGAGGAATCCCTGCTGACACAGGAGAGCAACAGGCTTGCTTTTGTCCCCTTCAATGGTCTTTTGTCCTCCGCGTGTTGTACGCCATGGTTGGGCCTTGGCAATTTGATCCTTGGGCACAACTCTCACGCCCTCACATGTCGGACACGCTTCGGCAGCCCAAGCCCGAAGATCTTGTCCCGTCTCCGTTGCGAACTCTGCGCGTCTGGCACGGAGGATCCCAAGTTTTATTGACACGGCCAACGCGGCATGCGGTGGGGGGCCAAGGAACCCTTGGTTGAAGCTGTCCTTGGGTGGTATGTTCATCCTTGTCTGGCTATTTGCAAGAGCTGGAAGACAAGGAAAGGGCTGAAGCATGCTGAAGAACTTCTTTGGACATTTGAGGGCCCGTTGTTGGTTGACCAAAACAGATAGTTGACAAATCCCAGCGGCTAACCTGAGCGCCCTTGCGTTTTCTGTTCCACGTTCTCCCCGCTCTCCTTCGAAATTTGCTTCGCGAGCTGCAGAGGTCATTTTGAGCCAGACAGTTTGGAAGGCTTTATGCCGAAGTTGGAAACATATGATCAGGGATCTTTCGGTAGAACACCTCCGGAAACCCAAGGGAAAACGGATCCGGTTTTTGAAAGAAGGATGGTTGAAAAGAATGGAAT
>CAUJNA010001336.1:792115-817115 GCA_963377175.1 Effrenium voratum | reverse complement strand
GACCTTCAGGCTTTCCCCTTGCGGAGGTTTTTTACGTCACTTGTTGGGCCAATTTGCAGTGCGTTTCCCTTTGCTGGGGTGATATTCAATTGGGAAATGTCAGGAGCCCTGTGTAAATCGGCGTGAGTTACAGTGGGTTTGCAGCCATGCAACTGGAGCTTTGCACGGCGTCCTTGCTGGACACAAGGCGCGGGCCATGCTTTGGACATGTGCTCAGGGCTCTGCATGCCAGGTTGGTTTGTCAAGTTGAGAATCGCCCCAACTCGGCGGGTATTTGAAGGACCAAATTGAACCCAGAGCTGGCGAAACCTTTTTATTGTGACGAAACTTGTTGTTTCATTGGGATTTGGAGAATGCAAGCCATGAGCCGAGAAATCTGCAGGCTGTCCTCTTCACGACACATTCCTGACACCTTGTCAGACTGTGGGGGTAAAGAGTCATGGAAGGCAGCAACTTTGCCCCGAAGCTCATTCTCCCGGGTAAAACTCCACGTGACAGGAGCGATGGCTTGAAGGGAGAGGCGCGGGGCAGCTAAGCGGTTCTCTCTTGGCATTCGCCGCAAAACACGAGCCCTTTCTCACCTAGGTCCCCCAGTAGTGCCCTTTACCGGAGGGTTCCCCTACTAAAATAGACTACAGAGAAAAAGGGTACCCTTATTCAAACCTCTCCACTGGAGGACCTAGTCACTTTAGCATTTTTTTTAACCACGGGAAATCATGGGACACCAGAGTGCTTGAGGCCCCCGTTAATAAGAGGGGCCTTGCATGTGCAGGGCACGTGCGGTGGTCTTGCTTTGGCCCCCCCCCATCAGGTGCCTTTGTCGGATGCATTTCTGAGTTCCCAAAGTGTCGCAAACTGACTTCTAGAAGGTGGATTTCCGAGCGGTTCATTCAGGAGCCCCGGGCTCAACATTCTTAGAGGACAAATAGCCTTGACTGCCGTGGCTCAAATGCCGTTGGCCTACTGAGATTGACCTTGAAGAAGCGGCGTTTGAACAACGTTTGTTTCCGCACGCGCCATCTACTCGCTGCCGAGATGAGTGCCTGAGTCTGCAAAAACAACGGTCGCACCATTTAATCTGAAAAGCCAATTTTCGAGAGCCCTGTTTGAGCACTGTCGTCTTCGAACAGATCTGAGGCTTGAACACACAATCCCCTGTTGCACTTTGGCGAGGTGCTTTGTAAGGATGCAGGGGCCGTCATCAAGACATGCTTGATTGCTGCGGTTTGCGAATTTGCTGAGACTGCATTCTTTGAATAAAGGCAGGCTTGCAGTGTATGTAGACCTTGTTCTTGGCAGTTTCGTCTTGTTTCTTTGAGCATTTGGTCAAGTAGGAAAATACATTTTCTTTGGCAATGGCAAAGGTGGAGCCGCCCTCTTGCAGGTGCTCTTCACCGCTTTAGATTCCAGCGACAGCTACGATGTCTTCGTCTTGGCTCTCAGCGATGCCCGGCTCTTGGCACGCTGCTGTGTCGGGGACGAGGCTGGGAGTGGATCCACGTGTCGTGGTGTGGCGCAATGGAGGGTGTGTGTGTGTGTGTGTGCGTATAATGTTCGACACCGCAGAATGTACCAATCGCCTGTGGAGCGCGATGCTCAAACGCCAGTGGACATGGGTGATTCTTGACTTGGTTGAAGTCGAACAAATCCTGACAGGGCGCACGCCCGGTTGTCGGTCCATAGGAAATCAGACATTCACCCCTCACAAAGGTTCGAGTAGAAGGTAACTTCCACAGCTTTCCTCTTTGGCTTCTTGGGTTTGAAGCGTCTAAGAACCTTGCCTGTGGGGGGGTGGGGGGGGGGGGCTGGCTGACTGAAAAGCGATACAGATTTCCCGTGTCGTTTTTTTTTTGGGTGTGTGTGTGTGTTTTTTGAGAGCGCAAAAAAAACGACTAAAAATCCCTGTGTGTCAAAAAGCCCACCCACCCACCCCACCCCCATGGGCCCTTCTTTTCCAACGACTAAATCCCTGTGTGTCAACCCCCCCCCCATGAGGGGCCCTTCTTTTTTTTCGGGGGGGGAGGCGCTTTGGTGTTTGGCTCCTGAAAAATCGAGTGGGGCCCTGGCGCTTTGGGAGGTGCAGCTCCTAGAGCTGCCGCTGCCCAGGGCAGAGCTGCAGCGAGTCACGGCCCTGGACCTGGGGCCACACGCCAGGTGCACGGCACAGACATAAGGGGATTCCTTTTCCGTTCTTTTTCTAGGGTGTTGAAAAACTTACCTCTTAAAAACACAACCTTTCAACTTTTTGGGGGTAACATGGGCTATATGTCTGTAAAAGATTAACTTCCCCAGGTTTTAAGGGGTAAGTCTAGGGTGTTGAAAAAGAAGGCCGGTGTTCATCGGCATCAGGGGTTGAGTCCTTTCCCATTCTTTTTCAAGCATCGTTCTTTTTGAAGACCGGCCGCTTTCCCTGGGTTTAGTGGGGATTTTGGGAAAGAATGGGAAAGGTACCCCGAGACACCGTCTGGTTGTGGAGGGTCGGGGCCTGACAGTCTGGAGCAGACAAACCGGGGGAAGCTCCCTGGGTTCCTTTCAGTTTAAAAAGCATGTCATTGCCGGGTCAATGTGAGAACCCGCCATCCGATTGGGTGTGGTTCACCTTTCCTGGACTTAAGTAAGACTTGTCGGGGTTTGGTTGCCAATGCAGTACGTCGAACAAGAAGTTTGGACTTGCTTGGGACCAAGAGAGTCTGGGGAAGCGCAGTGTGAGAGGTGCAAAAGGCGACTTGGCAAACAAAATCCATGAATGCAACTTGCCAAGGCGTGGAACTGGTGGAATGGCTTGTGCATATGAAGAAAACAACCAGGAGGGTTCCGGGTCCTCGATTCAGTAGATGAGCCAGGGCCTCGTACCAGGAGAGCTCATATCAGCTACGCACGTTATGGGGAACAATTCTTCACGCCTTGTTCAGAATGTTTGCATGTTTAAAAACTTTTGGGAATGGCTTGGAGCATTTCAGGATGTGTTGTTACTTTTCAGAATGTTTTGGCATCGTGTGAAGTGTCTGGCGTGTTTTGGCAACCTGGAATAGTTTCTGGAAGGTTTCAGTGTTTGTGGCAGGTAAGCTAGCAGGCCAAGTGTGGCATTGTAGACAAGAGGTTTCCCTTGCCCAAAAAGGGCAAAGAGGCAAACCCCAGGACACATTCCTGGAAGACTGCCACCCGTCGAGAGCTACAAGTGTTAGAATGCAACAAAATGATGGCAAAGCAGTTGCGTGTTGGCATGTTTCAGAATGACATGTCATGCTTAGGCAGGAACCAGAATGAACTTGCAAAACAAAGTCTGTTAAAGTTCTGAATAATAGCAAAACATATGAAAACTTAGAAACACATCACACACTTTCTGCAAAATTATAAACGCATCTCAAAAACTTGAAAAAATACCTCAAGGCATCATTGTTTGATGGCGCCTTCCCCCTGTTGTCATGCCTTTTTTACAACAATATTAGATTAATTCATTCATTCCATATTCATGGAAATTTACTTAATTGTTTTTTCTGTGAGTTCCATGGATCCCTTTGATATGCACCTTGAGAGTCTCTAAAGATCGATTTTGCCCCACACGGCACACGTCATGGATGTCCGGGGACGAACCGGTGAATCTCGCATGGGGTGCTCGTAGACCGGCCGGGAAAGACCATTGCCCCTGTTCGACCAAAATGTGCATGCGTTCGCGCTACCACACACACAGCCATCAATTAATTGCGTAGGCGTTTGGCGACCATGAATCATGCAACAGGCCTGCGACTCCCCGCATGCGCAAAAAAAAAATCAGGGGGCCCTCCCCGCGGCAACCGGATCATCGCGCATCCGAGAGCCCATGGAACCCACATTTCGGGCCAGGTACCTGGCAGTGGCCTGCGAGGCATTGCTGGTGGTGGTGCCATTGCTGGAAGTCCTGCCCCCTGCCAGGACTGCGGCTTGTTGGTTTGGAAGCCCTCGGCCATCAGCGGAAATAAAGGAGGCGATGATGAAATGTGTTGCCTGGTTGCTTAAATCACTTGATGGCTGATTGGTTGGATCTTTGGACTTGAACTTTTGGGGAAACAGTTTTTTTTCATTGTACACGTTTTGCATCGTTTTGCTGAGGGGTCAACTGAAGATCAGAGCTTGCTGCATACAGATGTTGCAACATGTAGCAACATGCTGAACACCATCGCTGCGGGAGGTTTCCAGCATCGCTCACATATTATAAGAGCACAGGCAGCCTCCGCGAGAGATAGCATGCAAATGACGCGGCCTGTTGCAAAGATGTAGTTGCAACTGGATGTTACAGGGCACAGACGCTTGCCTTGATTTGACCAAGTTGCGCACAAACGACATGTGGTATACGAATTGCAACGCTTGGAGCACACTAGCCTACATGGGACACCGCATGCTTGCCAGGTGTTGGTGTGTGTTAAGCTGCCAGCGTCAACCAGTGTGTTCGCAATATCAACGCAGCTGCTCAAGGTGTTGACAGGCGTTGCCCCCAAACGCAACAGACCCTTGAACCGCTTCAACCGCTCACTCGTACCCGTGGCTGTGTTGAGACAGGTTGCCTTCCACAGCTCGCTTTTCTGCAAGTGTCCCTTGAGCATGCGTGTCCGCATTGTGCGGACGGTTTTATTTCATTCATTGCCAGGATGCCAGGGACGCAGAGTAATTAGCACCAGCCAGAACGAGCGCTTACACAAACATAAATCCAGGCTTCGACTTGGAGGTTTTCAAGCCGTCGTTCCTACCTCCACCCGCCTTCTGATTCAGCACCTCTTGCTCGTCCAGCAAGACCTGAGGCCAACCATACAATCAGTGCTGGTGCATGTTCCCAACCAATGGCCAAGCAGTGGGAGGTTGGGTTCCTCAAGTGCTGCATCTTGCCCTGCTGGAGATGCCCTCAGCTGGCGAAGGTACAGGAATGCTCCAGGGTTTTTGGGAATGAACCTTGGGATTTTCCGAAAGGACATTATGGGGGATGGTTTTCAGAGGTTCCCTCATTTCTTGCTGAGAACCAGCAAAGTGTTTTGCAAGGCACATGTTTGGTTGCTTCGTTGTTTTCGACACGAAGCCTGTTGAAGCAGCGCCCATAGCCGAGGCTCGCCCATGCCCCACCTGGTCCTTTGGCCGACCGCTTGGCGGCTGCCAGGAACGAGGCCGAGGAGTGAATCACTGCGTCGTATGGATTCCTTGGCAAGCAACCCCATCACTAGGGGCAAGAAGGACAGAAGGCGTCGCTTTTTGGCAATATGTACAGCACCTACTGCTTTGAGGTGGGAGGTGGTGCAACTCACGCGGTCCCAACTCGTCCCATGTGATCGCGTCGCAGGAGGTGAAAGCTGCTTGGGGCTCGTGGGCGCTTGGAGAACAGAGGCTTGGCTCTGACTTCGGTCCCAAGAGAAAAGTAGGCGGCGTCGGAGCTTCCACTGTGGTTTCCTTTTGGTTTTGCTTGGAAACCACCAAGAAGAAGTACCCGAAACAAGACGCATTCATGTTTTGGGCTTGGCTAGATGCACGCCCTGGTTTACCACACAAGTACCTTCGCAGGCAACATGGTCAAACCATTGCTGCTTTATCATGAATGTCCTTGCTTTGTCGGGGCTCAAGCTGGAGCTTTTGTTGTTCAGGCTTGGATTTATTGAGAGTTTGTGTTTATGAAGCAGTGGCGCGTTCTTTTCGTCGCCCTCGCCCCAACCGCGCTGCCCATCAAACAAATGCCGCGCTGAAACGCCGTTGCAACCCCCCATGGCTTTTATGCTGGTGGGAAAGAATTTCATTTGTGTGTGTGTGTGGTGCGCGTGAGGTTTTGCGATGGTGGTTGCCTGTGTGGGCGTTTCACCGCCGGCTTCTTCGCACGAAAGCTACGAAAAGGCAAACATGTAGTGTGTTCGACGGCCTTCCTGTGCCCTTACGCCGCTTGAGCGCGGGAATCGCATTCTTGACGTTTAACTGAGTCGCGGTGGTCATGACTGCCGAGCACTGGCTCAGCAATGAGAAACATCAAGAGAAGCACGCACATGCGACGGTTAGCACTGCCAAATCTTTGGACTCATGATGCCAGGATCCTGATCTCGCTGTTTTTTTTTTTTTTGTGAAATACCCATTAACTCCATAGGAGTTCGAGGTCTTGGATTCCGGCATGACCTGTAAGCTTTCCATTTGCTTAAACATATGTTGAATGTCCCCTGTTGGTTTTAAAGGGAATTTATCAATTTCTGGAAGTATTTGTATTTTTCCAGGGGTCTTAACCAATTGGAAGTAAGTTGATCGTCAACGTCACGAGTATGTTCGCACACACGCTTGACCTGGCGGGCCAAGGATGCTGGCCGACCTTTTTGGTGGAGTCACGTCGGCATCGCCACCTGGCAGGGGAACACTTCCCGTGAGCTTTGCGGACTAGTCTTTGTTTTGTTTTTCTTCCGGCGACTCCGATCATATAGATTCAATCATGCCTTACCGCGGAAAAGGACAAATAATTCATCGGAGTTGGTGGTCATCATATATGCTGGTTTGGTAAATTCAAAAAAAGACGGAGTAGCAGTATGTATTGTGTTGCGGAGGTGCTTCGCAGAAGGGGTATCCACCGAGAGTAGCGGAACATGCAAACGGTGGCGAAGGGTCAAACACCGCTGAGGACATTCCGCTTTCCAGTGCCATCCATTCAGCAGGACCTGCTCGGAGGGTTGCCAGCCGCGAAGCGTGGAGGGCTTAGCTTATTGCACGAGCACGATTTTGCCCAATGTATTAATCCCTTGTTCCCCCCTCCCCCCGCCAAACAACAAAACGCGACCCCCCCCCCCCAACGCCACCCCCTCCCCCCAAACCAAAAAAAGCAGGGAACACCCTGTATTCTTCGACGGCTCTGGGCTCGTTCCTTCCTCTCCTCCCTTCGTCCTCTCGGCCCGATCCGAGAGGACGGCGACGCCGTGACCTCCATGCGCTGGTGGGTTCAGCCGGGCGAGCCGGAGGTGTCAGAGGCGCAGCCGCCCAGCTGCATCCAGCTAGTGGGTTGGGTCTTTAGACTTTCACTTTTTGGGGAAATCAAGTTGGGCTTTCCACTAAACCCACAAAAAGTTATGCACTTTTGCAGAGGATTGGTTGGAAGGGAGCTACTGAGCAACTGGTTGGAGGGGAGCTCCAACCTCAACAAAGACACATCCCCTTCCCTTCGTTACTAGCAGGGAGCTCAGATGGAAGGGAGGCTCCAACCTGGGAGATTCCCCGGCCTTCTATTTGACTAGTTGCTGGTTGGGGCGCTGTTCCGGAGCTGGGGGTCTCCAAATTTGCCAACAAAAGAGCGACCAGCAGTTCTGTAAGCACATGATAGTTGTTATTTTCCCTTCTCGGTTTTAAAGTGAATCTGTCACTACTGCAAGCATGCTTATTTTTGTACGGAGGGGGGGGGGGCTTAAGTAAATGGACGCGAGGGTTTACTGCCACTGGTCAGGCTGGCTTTTTAGCAAACGGGGATGGTTCTGTCCCAGCGTCAGGCGGCTTCTTGCAACGGGTCAGGAAAATTGTATGAACAAGAGAAGGGCCCGCTGCCTTTCGAAGTTCCAGGACTTTAAGCTTGCCATTTCGCAACTCCGGCTAGAAGCTGACGGTTCTCCTTGCCTTGAGCAGCGCTTCCATTTCCGCTGAGGTTTGATTTGCCATGCGCTTAAGAGGAAAACGGATCCAAGGCTCCATTTGCAGGTGTGCGTGGAGTCATGTCTTGGCAGAATTTGCAGAAGTCAGCGTCGCCAGCGCAGCGCGATAGGAGTTTGGAGTGAAGTTAATGCGTTGCTCCCGCATAGAGCCTGTTGACTCTGCAGCGGCTCTCCGAAGCAAAGATTAGCCCTCATGGAAGAATGCAACTCAACAAACAGAATGCCCTCATTGAACAAAGAAGCGTTGTTCAACAAACCAGGGTTGTTGGAACACCAAAGTTTGCTGAAGAAACAGGGCCCCCTTTGTTTCCTCCCCCTCCCCTGGATCTCTGGTTTCCCCCCCCCCCTCCTCCCCCCCCCCAACACTCCCCCCCCCCCCTACACGCGCCCAGGCACCACCTGCTGGTGGGCTCCTTGTCGGGTCGCCTTTGCATCATGGACGTGGCCTCGCAGCAGGAGGTGCGCACCTTCAGCCTGGCGCCCATCGTTTGGCTACAGCTCTGCAGGCCATGCTCAGGGTGTTTGGGGGGGGGGTCCCCAAGGCTAGGAAATTCAAGGAGCCCTTGCAAGCTTCGAGGAGCCCTGGAAGTCTCAACTACCTGGGTTTGATATGCAATCCCAAGGGGGGGTGGTCTATGGATCCCTATGGCGAGAAAGAGCTCCAAACAAGCTCGAAGGAACCTAGAAGTCGCAACTACCTCGCCCCCGCCTTCGTACCCACCCCTCTTTGGGATTGCACCATGGGTCGCTTGAACCCATGAGCTGAGGGCCAAGTACAGGCCACGTTTTTGGTTGGGTCCCGGTTCGGAGGGCATCAAGAGGGCATGCCGCGAGTTGTGAAGAGTGGAAAGTACTGGGGTCTTAATCTCAAGATGTTACCAGCAGAAACCATCAGCATATCCACGCAATTGTTATCAACCCTTCCGAGTCTAGCATGGCACCTTGCGTCATGAACCGCTTCTTCGCTCAAGCTGTTGACGACAGACAATCCGCACAAGAAGGTGCATCGCGATTTCGCAAATCCCGGGAGTCTCCAGGAGGTTTTTGCATTATTCTTATGCAGCCTACACACGCACGCTTGAGAGCCGACAGGTACCACTGCCAAGAGTGGCTGCTCATTGAGACCACCGCCGATCCCAAGCACTGGAAGCTGCTGCTGGCAGCTCGCATGGAGCGGCCCAAGGAGCCAGCGCTTCTTGACGAAAGTTTGGCTTGGGCGTGGCAGTTGGGAGGGGGAATGCTCCGAGCCCTCCTAGTTGGTTTCAACAGACGGGGTGGTTTGATACGAAACGGACTGTCCCAGGTTCTGAACTTATGTCGACTTGGCATGCTGCACTTCTCATGCGCGTGTCTTATCCAGGTGCACGTGTGTGTGTGTGTGTGATGTGTGCGTGTGTGCAATGTGTGATGTGTGATGCGTGCGTGCGTGCGTGCGTGCGTGCGTGCGTGCGTGCGTGCGTGCGTGCGTGCGTGCGTGCGTGCGTGCGTGCGTGCGTGCGTGCGTGCGTGCGTGCGTGCGTGCGTGCGTGCGTGCGTGCGTGCGTGCGTGCGTGCGTGCGTGCGTGCGTGCGTGCGTGCGTGCGTGCGTGCGTGCGTGCGTGCGTGCGTGCGTGCGTGCGTGCGTGCGTGCGTGCGTGCGTGCGTGCGTGCGTGCGTGCGTGCGTGTGTGTGTGTGTGTGTGTGTGTGTGTGTGAGCGTGTGCGTGTGATGCGTGTGATGCGTGTAATGCGTGTGTTGTGTGTGATGTGTGTACGCGTGTGCGTGGGATGCGTGGGATGTGTGTGTGTGTGGGCGTGTGCGTGTGATGCGTGTGATGCGTGTGATGCGTGTGTGCGTGTCTGCGTGTGTGCGTGTGTGCGTGTGTGCGTGAGTGCGTGTGTGCGTGTGTGTGTGTGATGTGTGTGATGTGGATGTGTGTGTGATGTGTGTGACGCGTGTGACGCGTGTGATGCGTGTGTGTGTGTGTTTGATGTGTGTGTGTGTGCGCGTCTGCGCATTCTTGCGTGTGTGCTTGTGTGCGTGTGTGCGTGTGTGCGTGTGTGCGTGTGTGCGTGTGTGCATGTGTGCGTGTGTGCGTGTGTGCGTGTGTGCGTGTGTGCGTGTGTGCGTCTGTGTGTGCGTGTGTGTGTGTGTGTGTGTGTGCGTGTGTGCGTGTGTGTGTTTATGTGTGTGAGCGTGTGTGTGTGTGTGTGAGCGTGTGTGTGTGTGTGTGTGTGATGTGTGTGATGCGTGTGTTGTGTGTGATGTGTGTGAGCGTGTGCGTGGGATGCGTGTGATGCGTGTGATGCGCGCGCGCGCGTGGGTGTGTGTGTGTGTGCGTTTGTGTGCTTGTGTTTTTTGTGTGTTTGTGTGTTTGTGTGTTTTTGTGTTTGTGTGTGCTTGCGTTTGTGTTTGTGTTTTTGTTTTTGTTTGTGTGTGTATTTGTGTCGGTGTTGGTGTTTGTGTTGGTGTTGGTGTTTGTGTTTGTGTGTGTGTGTTTGTGTGCGTGTGCGTTGCGTGTGTGTGTTTGTGTTTGTGTTTGTGTTTGTGTGTGTGTGTGTGTTTGTGTGTTTGTGTTTGTGATTGTGTTTGTGTTTGTGTGTGTGTGTGCGCGTTGTGTGCGTGTGTGTGTGTGTGAAGTGTGTGTGTGTGTGATGTGTGTATGTTTGAAGTGTGTGTGATGTGTGTGTGTGTGCGTGGTGTGTAGCCTGGGTTATGACCCATATCAGTTGTTTCCGGCCTTTTCCTTCCCGGGATTGGGAGCAACCTTGCCATGCACGTCACTCAATTTGCAGGGATTCCGTTGGACTTCCCAGGTCGCGAGAAGAACACCTAGCGGAACATGGGAGGTCATGCACTGCTGTGTATGCAGCGTTTTGAGTGCCATCACCTCTGAGGCTGCAGTGGGCCATCACGAAGGGTCAGGCTAGGAATGCGACTTTGGGGGGTTGATGGCCAGCATCCAGAAAGCACGCCCGCACATGTTTTACGGGCTCTTCCTTTCCCGCAAGAATTGATGGGCAGGACAGCCTCGCGTGCCCCCCTTGAGCTTTCATTGGGGCAGCTTATTTGAACAAATGGATTTGCCGGGTTTGATAGGAAAGGCTCACACAGTCACACGAACTTGACCGACAAGCTGTTTGGCTTTGGCGCTTGCTGAGTTGGGAAGTTGGCGGACAAACAATCGCCCATGCCAGTATTTGTTTAAATTTGCTTCAACACGCTTTAGTGGAGATTGTAGTTGTTCCTTACAGGCATGTTCGTGGCAACACAGTCGTCAGATTGCAGCCGGCATCATTTCGGCGCACCGTATCAGAAGCGCATGAAGTGAATGCACTAACATCTAACATGAGCTGCCAATCAAACATGCCGACACATGACAGGCATCACATGTACTGGCTGATTAGCTGTCAGTCAGAAACGACAGGTGAACATGTAAATGAGCATGCGCTGCAGCTGACAAGTTGCAGGGGATGCGAGTGACATGTTTTTTGGGCTGCAACGCGATTCAAGTCGCAGCATGCCTACCAGGCTTGAATGAGCTTTAGCTGGGCCTCCACGCGTTTGCATCAGACCGCGGAACCTACTGTGTTCCCTGCCCCTTTGCCATTGATCGTTTTCACTTCAGGTCTTAAAGTGCTCCCTGCCCAACCCTCGCCCACCACAAGACAAGGGCGTGTCTTTCTGCCAGGGCACCTTTTGGGGGGTTGGTTTGAAGGGAAACCAACAAGAACACCGAAGCCATTTTTGGGGTCGGGGGTCTCGAAGAAGTCGGCTGTGCGGCTGAAAGCATCAGAGGCGCTGCCTACCTCCTCCAGCGAGCACTTTGAACTGGAGCCCTTGAGCATGCCGGCCCTGTACATGCTGCTGGTGGTGTGCCCGGGCACAGTGCCCGTCTCATAGGCAAACGGGGCACTTCCTTGGCCGAAAGGAACAGGTAGAGAGATAAGTCAAGTCAACTCAGGAAGCGACCTAAATGCTTGTTTTTCCTGGCAGATATTCATTCAAGATGCTTAGCCAACATCTCTGCAACGAATCCTTGCTCACTGGCAGAATCAGCCAAGTCTGTGCAATTTCGGCTTGTTTTTTTTCGACTTCCGCTGAGTTGCCCTCGTCGATCTGAGGCGTCGCGGGGCCAACTCAGAGCGCCAGGATCGCAGTGAAGTCCTGGGGATGCTGGTGGACGAGGCCGTTCTCACCGTGGGTTTTTTGGCGCGTTCGGTTCGCCGCGCGGCCTTTTTTTTTTTTTCTTCTGGGGCCGTTTTGGTTGGCCTGTGTCTAATTCTGTGTTTGCGCGCTTGAATGGCACCCATGTAGATGTCCCATTCTTGTTGGTTGGTTCTTGACAGGGCAAAGTACTGAGCTGGGCCACGAACTTTCTGTCGGGGGCCAGGGATATAGTCTTCCTCTCAGGTGCCGTGACATCAACACAGTGCTGCCAGAAGCAGCCGGAGGTTGCATGCGTTGTTGTTTGAACACATGTATAGTTTATTAGGGTTCGCCTTGAAAAGCGGCAAGCCCAAAGTTGCCTGCTGTCCATTGGTGTCCCTGCAAAGCAAACCCTACAAGGATACAGAAACACAGGCGTGCATGTGTTTTGCATGTGGGTATGCCTCAAAAATGTCGTTCCTTTTAGAGCATCATTCAAGACTATTAGAACAACTTTTCCTTATTTATACATGCACCCTATCAATGATAATAACAACGAATAGACGGATACACCAGCACATGTGAATCTTCATCTACAATCTGTAGCACGTCTTTCCAGACACGATTTTCTGGTACTACATACATTAGAATTACCCATGCACTGCTAAAATCCAATTCTAAATCAGCAACTTTCCTGCCGATCCCCAACTACGGTAAAATCGGGGACACATGGGAACATGTTAAAACCAATGCAAAACCAGGGCTAAACTGATTTCAGAAACTTCGCCAATCTGTGTCTTAGTGGGGCCGTACTAGTCGGAACACATTACATGTGGACGGTGCTTCTCGTATTTGTTTGTTCATTTGCGTGTATCTTTTTTGGGGACCCCAAAATGTTGGTGTCCGAGTTCCTTTTGGTTTCCCTTTAAAACCACCAAGAAAGTTTGTACCGATTCCGATTTCCGAAGCCGAATCCGATTTCGGCGATGCCGGCAGGCGGAGGGCCAAGAACACCCTAAGCTTTGCCTGCTTCTGTCGCTGCCCTCCTTCCCCGAGGCGTGGGGCATGGGGTTGGGTTGCTTTGGGAGCTACTCTTGCCTTGCTTGTTGTAGAGGGACGGCAAGAAGAACATTGTACACAATTTGAGGTTGCCCCTTTTTTCACCCAAACGGGTTAGGTTGTACCCGACGGGCTTGGTTTAGAGGGACAACAAAAGAAACCACACGATTTGTTTTGGTTCCCCTATCGTGACACACCACGGGTTAACTGTGAGGTATCCCTTAGTTGGTGGTTTGGGGATTTGAACCTCTGGTTTCTTGTAGAGGGCAAGCGCATCAATCCAAGCCACCAATTAGAAGGAAGCTGAAATTGGGTTGCTATCCGTGAGCCAATGGAAGCCCCGGATAAAGGACCCTTTGGCCCGCATCGACCTGCCCATCGATGCCGCGGCCCCTGGGAAGTCGGGCAACAGGACCGGCGGTTCGAACCGCGGAGGGCGGGGGCGGCTTATCCCTGCCAAAGCTGAAGCAGCTGATTGACATATGAGTCATGAATATTTTGATATGCATGTAGTGTGTGCAGCACGTGCACGTCAATGTGTATGTTTGCGGTATGATTTTTTGGTGCCTTGGCCAGGTGACGCACTGGTGGGGAGCAAGCGAAAGTGCTTGTTGCAGTCAATTTGGATGGCGAAGGGGTGGAGATTTGGAGCTCAATGATGGTGCCGTTTGGGAGGTTGCCAGGATCAACACATTAGAAACATATCACTTTGTTCCAAGACTGGTTCATCAAGTGCGCCTGGCGGGCCATGCATTTGACAAATTTGCAGCCCAGTCGTTCAATGCACCCAGAGCACTGGAGACACACACGTTGCTTTGGCCGGGCGGTGTTTGGACAACTTACATTTGGCGGGTGGGCACAAGTCATCCATGGCTTGCCCCCGTGGTGGGATCAAGGGGTTTATCCCCACTTCTGTGATACAAGGGAATCCCCTGTTTAAATGGGGGTGGTAGTCTTTGGGAGACCCTTTTGTTGTATCACAGAAGTGGATTCCATTTCCCACAGCCCTGATCAAGATCAACTCTGATCTCAGGAACGGGGGCATCCATTGCTATTGCGTTAGAGTCAGAGCGCTTCCACACATCTCTCCATTGCCGTTGCGTCAGGGCTGGCCTGAGGCCTGGCGTGCCCAGTTTTCCATATGCCCGGCTTGCGTGCATGGCAGGAGATTGATGGACCTGGTGCCGCTCTCAGGCGGGGGCGGACTGGGCTGGGCGCCATCAAGATGGTTTTGGGTGCTTGCAGCTGCCTTTCTGCCGACTTCATGGCGAGCTCTGGGGGTAAAAGGAGCTCACCGTAGAGATCCTTTACTTGGGGATCCTTATGCCGGGAATTGGGGAAAAAATGCAGATGTTGCAGGTTTTTCGTCCATTGCAATGATCTAAAAATGGCCCACCTCATCCTCTGGCTCCAAACAAGCCGAGAGTAGAGGCTCGAATTTCCAGGGCCAATGGCCAGGCGGACTTTTCCTGTCGGTGATCCACGGCAAGAACGAAAGCTTCATGACCCTCTCCACCGCAAAGCCCCAGCCGGGGGGGTCGGAGGCTCCGGCGAACCAGGCCGGACCCAAATCCAGATCGCCAAAGCGCCGATTGGGTGGGTAGTTTTGCTCACTTCCTGAGTTCATGAACTTCATTTTTTTTGGGAAGACCATTGTAGTGGTAAATATAAAGCTTGGACTGTTTTTGGGCCATCCACTCAGCAATGAATTTGACAATGGGCTATGATACCTTTCCTGGCATGAAGGTTTGAGTAGAGGTTTGAGTAGAGGTCAAAAGACGTAAGCCCCAGTTCAGTTCACGACTCTTTGTTTGGAGGTAGGCTTCCTCATTGCCCTCCAACATGGAAGCCCCCATATTTTGTGTGGAAGACTTGGTTCCATTTGCAGAGGCTAATTGGAGGAGCTTCCATGTTAGTTTGGGGGAGTGCAAATCCGAAGGTTCAACCCAAGAACGGTTGACCCAATTTGGATGACGAAAATCCTTAAACGATGGTGGCTCTATTCACGCCCCATTGTTTTAGTGGTCACTGAAGCCCAGGGTGCACCAGGCCGGCCTTCGCTCCTTCCGCTTTCGCTTTCGCTTTCGCTCTGCTTTTTCGCCGGCGAGGTGGTCCAGGAGCTCTCGGTGCCGGGGCGCGTGCTGGGTGTGGCGGGTGCGCTCGGGGCGGTGGCGGGGGTCTTGGCCTTCTTTTGGACGGCCACAGAGGCCGGGGGACCGAGGGGACGGCGACGGCCATGGGATCAATCGAGCGGGTGATGTGTTGGCCTTTGTGGTTTCGTGTTTGTGTGTGTGTGTGGAGGAAAGGGGATGGAGGCGTTGCGGCGAGGAAGGCGCATGTTGCCCTGAAAGAGGTGCAGGTCGAGGGTGAGGGGGGGCACCTATAGCACTTCAGGAATACTGGTGGACGAATCATGACGAATCCATGCCTTCTGTGTCTTCTTATGTTGAGTTCCACCAGCTGGTTGGCATGCTGACCTTTGACACTGAGCCAGAGAAGCCTGACCAATAGTGGCAATCAAGCGGCGCCAGGCGCCCCTTTACAGCAGCCGATGCGTACTAATTACGCGCTGAGATTCTCATGTCATTGTTCCAAAAGGCAATTTTGCGAACGGGAAGTTATCCTGCTTTTCCTTGTTAAAGCCATGTGCTGATCAACTCTCACTCCAATGTTTCCATCAGAGTCTTTCGAAGAAGGCGACCGAGTATCGGTGGTGCAGGTTGCAGAATGGGTCTACGAAGATCACGTGTTGAGTTTCAAAGGTTAGGTGAGTTTGCTGCTTGCCATGCATGCGGCCTGGCACAATTGTTTTGCACTTGGTGGTTGAGAACACGGCAACAGGCAGTCATATTGGCCAGCCGGGCTCCCCCAAGCATGGACGGGATGCAAAACCGGACAGGTCTTCACGCTGACAGCCACGGATGTGTCCAAAACCTTGCAGGAGGAGGTCATCAGGAGACTAGCAGACACGGCTGGTGAGTGTCAGATGGGCGCTCACTTCATCCCAAGTAAGGGCTTGCAACGAAGAGGTGGGGTGGTCTTTGTGGGGACCTGAGGCAAATCTCTCCAAGTAGGACTGGGAGAGTTGGTTTGGCAGAAAGCCAATCTACATCAGCACGGCACCGGGTCTCACTTGCAAGGGGTTTGAGCAGGTGTGATGCGGCAGACACTTGCTTTGGGGGATATTAATGTCATGGTGGTTAAGAGCCTGCATACTGTGAATGCACGAAATCCTGCACCGCTTGGAAACCATGGGAAACCAGTGTTTGTTGGTATTTACCAGGGAATCATCATTCCAGGGTTTCTTAGGTGGTGCGAAATGGATTTTGTCCATCCATAGGATTTGCTGGGCTCGGCTTTTGCAGGAGGGCCAGCGAGGCTGATGCGGAGTTTGATGAATTGCCGCTGTTGTGCTGGGCTTTGGACGTGGACATCGACACCTTGTTACTGGACGGCAGCTAGGTGGACTGCTTGGACCGGAGGCAATGGCCACCCAGGGATCCAAGTTTTTGTGGGACGCCCTGTTGAAAGGATTGTAGGATTTAAATGCTGGTTTGCCGCGCATCACATCTTTTTAGAGAATGTATATGTTCCCATTGATCTGGGGCTTGATTCCAACCATTCTATTCAACCATCGTTCTTTTCAAAAACCAGCAGTTTTCGCTGGGATTCTGGAGGTTTTCAAGTAAGAAGGATCCCTGGAAAGAATGGGGAAGGTACCACTCGCCCGGCCGAGGTTGCTGGACGCGGGCCGCCGCATCCTCTCTGGCAGATGGGACGGGGAGGGTTGATGGGATGGCTGGTTTGATGGGTGTTTGCGGGAGGCAGACGGCTTCACCGCTGTTCTGGAGGGGCGCAAATTCCCAGCCAGGATGCGTGCAAGTTGGCCTTACACTGCCTTCCTCTGGCTAGAGGCAATGCAAGGGTTAAAGCAGACCAATCCCAGAAAGCGTCGGGCCTCGAGGCTTCAATCTGTTCTCAGAGCTCGGTGAGCTGGAAAGAGAGCACTCGAGTTGGCCAAATCTTGGTTTTGCCATGCAACCATGGCTTCCCTAAGCGGCAAGTTCTGCCGGGTGAAAGATCTTGAACCCACAACAACTCGGATGTCCGTTCAGACCTGACCGCAGAAAGCAGGGCAAGGATCCCGGTCACAGGTTTGCAGATATGAGTTGATTCGCCCATTTCCCCGTGGCAAAAAGGGGCCTTGGCAGGGGTCCTTGAAAGCAACTGGAGTGGCTGCCCCGAATGCAAGAAGTTAATGTTCCGTTTCCCGCGTTTATCGGTGCTCTCGGCATTGAACTGGACCCCTGGACCCCCACAAAGAGTGCCATAAGATGCCATAAGAACCGGGTAATGGGAGGGCGGTAAGGAATCCCAGCCATAAATAATTGCGGCCGCCTTTTAAATTCTTTACATGGTTCCGGGTAGGCCATTTCTACTTCCGGGTTTTGATTGTGACTCCAGTGCCCACGGATTTTAGAAACCCACAAATACGTCGACCCTCTACAAGCCCGGGTCCTCGTCCCCTCCCGGCGCCAGGACCACATCGGGGAGCAGGGCGTGAGGACGGCCCTGGCGCTCTGGGCCCGGCGGTCCCGGCCCTTGGAGATGCCACTGCTGCAGCTCCAAGAGTCCAGGGCTCGGCTCGGCTGGAGGGGACAGCCATGGACAGCCCAAAGGAAGATGAGCCTTTTCACTTTTCCCGTGCTTTTTGGGGTGGTTTGGTGGAAAAGCGAGATGGCTTTGGTTTCCCATCTCAGGTTGGGTTGTTTGAAAATGGATGGCTTGCCCAAACATAGGTGTCCGTTTTTGAAGTTGGTTTGTTTGAACATCCATGGCTCTGGTTTCCCTTTCTTTGGTTCTGATCATTTGCCAGTGCCCTCCCTCCCCTTTCTCGATGGACTATTGGCTGAGCAAGCTCTGGGATTCGGAGTCCTTCAAGGTTCCTAGTGTCAGGTGCTTCAGCGAGCTGGCGCAACATGTGGAGCTCATGCACAACCTGGTCCCCAGCCTTGGCCCCAGAAAGCTTCCATTTTTGAGTGGATCTGTCTGACTGCCTAGCCTGACGATGCTTGAAGCTGGCAATGTTGTTTGTACATCGGTGTTCTGCTGCCAAAAAGAATGGATAGAAAGCCCTCCGCCCCGAACCCATGGGCTGGAGGCGGGTTCCGAAAGCCAACAAGCGGCGGAGGTATCTTGTCGCTCCTGATGCCGCACTGGCCGGAGGTGGTGGCCAGGTTGGATGGACTGCACGGCAACCATGCAGACGAGGAGCCGTTGCCTGATTGTGGCGCATGTGTGGGGTTTTTCCCTGTGCCAGTGCAGAAAAAAAGAGTGTTTCCCAAAATTGTGGATGTTCCAAGGAACCCACTCATGGGTTGGAGGCTGCCAGAGTCAAAGCCTCTCACTAGCTTGTCAAGTGCAGACCGCCTTTAAGCTTTCCCATGGCCACTGGAGTCATGCCTTGGCATGTTCACAACTGTGAAAAATGTATCCTTTCGGAGCTCACCAGATGGTGAAAAATGGTTGGAGCTCTCCAACGATTGGAGCAGTTGGTCTCCTTTTGGTAGTCACAGGGTAACTGAAAGGACACCAACTTTTTTTGGTGCCCTCCCTCCCACAAACATAGCACCGAGGGTACCTGGAAGATGATCTTCCTGCTTGGGGGTACCCTGACGACCACTTTGAAGGCTGCTGAACACTGCAGGACGCGCCGCCGGAGCTGGCGAACGTCGCGTGGTTCCTGTCCCTGGTGGCGGCTGGGCGGAAGCAGAAGGTGGCAGTCGAAGCAGATTGGAGGTGACGGTTGGGTTTAAATAAATGATTTGATTTATATGGTTGAATATTATGCACACATCTTTGAACTAATCCACGGTGATCAGATATTTGTCACTTTTCCTACTTGCACATTGCGGGGCGCGCGCCCGCGAGCAACAAAAAGGGATCCATTTTAGCTCTTTCTTGGTCCCTTAAGTATCTCGGCTAGATGATTTGCATGTGCATGCCTCAAGCATTCAATTTGTCAGCAGTGTTTCGACATCCAGGGACTCTTGTGTGACCTTGTGCCACTGGTGTGCTTGACTTAGCTTGCTTTTACAGACTCATGTCCGATTGCTTTGAGAAGGCTGGCCGCCTGTTTCTTCTTTACTCTAGGTGTTTTGGGGTGTTAAGGTTCGTAAGGGGATCCCGCTGGGCTCCCCAGAATTGCTTGTCACTGCTTTAGATCTTTGGGCTACGTGCTTGGAAGTTTGAAAGCCGCGGATGCCAGTCTGACGGTGATTGTTTCAGAGCAGACCTCTTGACCAGTTTCCAATTGTTGATCCATTCTTAGTCATGGCCCCAAAAGGTGAACCTTTGTTTGTGGGTACTTTGGGCAAATGAGTCACTCTAGACTCTAAACCGAATCTTTCTCGAACTATTGGAGTTCATGGATACGACATACACAGCGAGGGATTCATTCACAGCGAGGGTTTGGCAGAACAAGCGGTGAGCAGTCAACAGGGACACGTGAAACGCACATGTTAGCAAGGAGTCAGCATCACATTTGATGCCCTTGTGGCTTCAGCCGGAGGCTTGCCACAAAGTGCAGCCAGCTTATGTCTAAGCCACGAAAGCCATTTGGTGGACCACTGAAAGTGGATGGGCGACATGGTTGAAGAATGCAAGGTATGTTTGTTCCGAGCCTTGCTTTGTTCTGCAACGGGCAAAGAAACGGGAAGGATGTGTATTACCGTGTAGTACCTAGTTCTGTCTCCAGCTCCGCGTTTCGGACGTCAGGTGATGCTCCTGGTTGTTCTCCACCTCCGGGCCACCGCGCCCCCAGGGGAATACAAGCGGGGGCAGGACTTCGGGTCGATCGCAGGTCCTTCAGAATCTCTGGGGTTGCTCGATGGTTTTTGCCGATTTGCAAGCGCCCTCCTCTCACCATCTCTTGCTTTCCAAATCGGGGGGATGCTTGACAACACCTGGTGTCTGGAGATCTCCCAAATAAATGTTGTTTGTGGCTGCCAGTTGCTGTAGACAAGCCCTGCTTGTCCATGTCAGTGTGTCCTGCATGCCGGCCCGCAGCAGGGGGCACAAAAAACGAAACACATGACTGCGAACACGCGGCACAGCATCTCGTTGTTGTGTGCCTCATGCTGCTCATGTTCCGGCTGCTTGAGAAGTGGGGCAGTTCCCACCTTGCATTGGGCAGTGTCAGGCACCATTGAATTACTTGGTTGCATTCATGTGGCACTTGCAGTATCCCAGCCGTATGGCTGCACCAACATTGGGTGACATCTAGCTAATTGTCACAACAAGCGAGCTCATTTGGGGAATGCGAGCATGATCAAGGTCCGTCACTTCGGGATCCCTTAAATCAGCTTTTGGACATTTCGTAACTGGTGTAGAGTTAGGATACATTTTACATTTTACCAGTGTCTCAAAGTGAAGCAAACAGTAACATATACATTCTATAGCTGGCCCTAACTCCAATTATGGTAAAATGTGCCCTGGGTGTGCTCACTCGGGTCCCCGAAGTTTCTGTTTAGGAGGGCCTCGCCTTGCGCTCTTGGGTCTCCGAACAGGCGGGCTCAGCTTGTCCTCTGAACTCTTTGCGCCGCAAGGCAGCCCATCTTTAGCTTGCTGGCGCGATGGGGAATGAGAAGGGACTTGTCTGAGGGAAACCAAATCAGGGATAGTTTATAGGGGCCATTCCCTCTCAGTCCCTGCTTAGCACCAGCTGGTTAGTGTCGTGCTGCTGTGATGGGCTTGAGCTTGCCAGTTCGACATTGGCAAATCAGCTGTTGGGCTTGGCGGTTTGCCTGTGTAGAAAGACTAGGCTTGGTTTTTTCGAGGGCGCCAACCACCCTCATCCACGAAGGGTTGGCTCCTTTTGAAAGCGGTGCCAGCTTGCCGTCAAGTCAAGTAACCACATGATCGTCAGTCATGTGGATGCTGCAACCCATTTGATTAGTAAATCAAGAAGGTTGGAACTTATGAACTGTGCCTAGCTGGGCTGAACATCCATGTCGCAGAGCCTTGTAGGTGCCCCGGATCGTGGGGTGCAGGGCGCCCCGAAGCTTTCAGCAGCTGGCGGAGAAGGTACAGGCGGGCGGCGCCCCCCATGGGGGGATGGAGGGGAGGTTACGTGGCGGTCTCCAAAATGGCAATGGGTCAAATCAAACCACCAGGTGGCAGTTGGGACTTTCCTGATTGGACAGTGGTCAATCTTCATGGCGGATCCTGGGTTGCTTGGGGGTTCAGGTAGGCTCGGCAAAGACACAGACACATACTGTCACCGTTGATTGACTTCCTAATGCAAGTAGGGCAAGTATATTTGATTATATGTGCCAGTCTTCCTGTCGCTGGCTACGAGTTCAGCATCCCATTCCCATGTTGATTAAGGGCCTTACAGGGGAAGCGGCAAGCATCCAACAAGACCTGATTGGATCTACGTTCGGGTTCTTTCGAAGTTCGGGTCCTTCTTTCTGGGCCCTTGTGTTTCTGGCCTGCAGTTGTCTCCCAGGCGAAAACTTGAAAGTGTGCGCTAGACTTTGACGCCAGGCGGACTTCGATGCTTGGTGGGCCCAGGAGGCAGAGAAGGCGGGGGCCCTTTGGGCCACTACCAGCACACGTTGCACACATTTGGGCTGCTAGCCCGGAAAGGTGAAAGCGACTGTGGATAGACGACATCGAACACACCATGGAAGACCAAGTTTTTATTGGTACTTGCAGGGGAATCATTTTTCGAGGTTTCATAGGTGTTGCAGGATGTCGTCCTTGCGCAGTATAAACCTCAGAGGAGGCCCTCTCACATGAACGTCCACGTCCATGCCACATGGGTCCTCCAACACCCAGCAACAGTCGTCAGAACGACTCGCTAAAGCTCACATTGCCCAAGCAGAGGCAAGCATGTTTGCCGCTGCCAGGGCAAGACACGAAGGCTGTTCGCGGGGAGGGAGAAGCTGAGCAAGCATTCCATGTGTGCTGCCATTGCATGTGAGACCGTTCCGTTTGCCAGCATTTGTTTCTTGCAAGTAGCTTCTGGAAAGCAAGCCAGTTCGAGGTTGAACGGCACCACACGTTTTTCTCTTCACTGTGATGCTCAATTGTCTCCATGGTCAGCTTGGTTCAGTCCCAGGGTGCAATGCCGAGCGGCCACAGCCACCATTGTGTACCTTCATCAGGCGATTGCCCCTGACTAGCGCAAGTACATGTGCAAAGGGAAAAGGTCAACGGTCCCTACACATGTTTTGTTTACATAGCCTCGCGAGCTGCTGGAACTCTTGTAGCCAAGCACCAGGTGGGGAAAACAATATGGGAATGTGATCTTCAAGCCGTTCTTTGCACGCCTGCTCTAATCAGTGCCCATTGTCGCAGGGCTTGCTGGTTTGTTGGTCGCTGGGGTAGGCGCGATGCAACCCCAGGAAAGCCATTCTTTATTTTTGCAGGTAGCACAACCTGCGCATGTCTTCCTTTGAAGCTCCGTCAAGCAAAGAGGCACGTTGATTTCGCCGCTTGCCCAGGCGCAGTCCGCAAGCCCTATGACCAGCATGTTGGCGAGCACCTTCACGGCCATTGCCGCTCAGCAGCCATACTATTGTTCTAGGAGCACTTGCAGTGATCAAGATTTTCTTTCGAAAGCTGATCGGGCTTTGTTGTTTTAATCTTTGCGCACTGCGGCCAACTGCGCTTGCGATTTCTGACTGCGTGTGCTTCCGTTGCGAGTGTTAACATTTCCCATGGAATTCGGAAAGATCAGCCCAGGGTGAGGGCGAATCCAAAAGAAGGTGTCCCTAATTTGAAGGCGACCGGCCGCACGCTCAGGAGCCAAAAAAGACCGACTTTGAGGAATACGAGGAGCTCAGAATTGTCGGCTGGGTGACGCTAAAGAGGGTCTTGCGGAACTGTTTGCACTTCGGCCAACAACGCAGCTTTTAGGTTGTGCATTGGTCGCGTTTGGTTGGTGATGCTTCTTGTGTGTCTTCCCTCTTTTTTTTCTCCGGACGGCCTGTACTCCCAACTGGACGTTGTGAGACGTGGGGACTGGACAAACGCGTGCGGCTTTTTTTCCTCACCGGGTGCGGCTTGGATCCGCGCAGGATCTGCCCGCGGGCTGCTGCTCCGCTCGCCTGCTGCTGCTGGGATGTCTGGACGCCAGCAGCCTGGGCGGCCTGGCGCGGGCCTGCGGAAGCCAGAGCGCAGGGCTGCTGGCGCGGGGCCCTGAAAAACAGAGGGAGGTTTCAGCAAGCCACGTTTGCTGTGCTTGGGAAGCACGTGTCCGCGCCATGCTAGTAAACCAACATACCTTGACTGCTCTTGGGTTGGATCTTTAGACTTCAACTTCTGGGGAAATCAAGTCGGGTTTTCCACAATTTTTCACTAAACCACCAACAAGTGAAAAACTTTTTGCAGGGGGGTCGTTGCAGCAGCCAAGAAATATTGGAAGATTGCGGTCTTGGCCCGGATCGAGGTGTCTCTGCTGCTCTACGGCTGCGAGCTGTGCGAGCCCCCGCTGCTCCTCGCGCCCAGCGCTGCGCTGGCGGCCTCGCTGCTGCCGGAGCTGCTGCGCCCCGGGCTCGGCACTGAGGCGGCTCCGACGGGGAGGGGGGGGGGGGGGATCTGGGCGTTGGGCGTGTCGGTTTTTGAGGTGAAACCAACCGAAACCATACTTTGTATACATATATTTTGCGCGGGGGCCCAAAAAAAACGCTTTTCCTTGTGGTTTCCCCTTTGAAGCCAACCGAAACCATAGTTTTTTGTTTTTTTGTTGGGGGGGGGTGAGGCCCCAAAAGGGCGGGGTTTCCTTGTGGCTTCCCCTTCACCAACCGACCAAAAAGGGCAACCTCAACAACAACGACAGGTTGTTCTTTGAAGTTTCCCCTTGAACACCAACCGCAAGGCGTAGGGTATCCTCAACAAAAACGACACGCCCATGTGGGGCAAAGGGGTGAATAAAATCAGTGAGAGAAAACGAAGCAATTGCCGCTGGGCAGGAAAGCAAGCGTGTTCTTTCTCGTCAGTCTGGAACGTCAGGGTTCTAGACTTTTGGTGAAAATTTCAATTAGTTTTTAGTGGTAGTTTGAGGGTCCACGTAGACGGAACACTGCGAGGTTTTCGTGATCGCTCGAAGTCTTGACCTTTTCGCCATGCAACTGGCCTTGCTTTTCTTGAGTCTTCCAGTGGGTGTCTTCCAAGGTGATCTTCCGCATTCTTTGGGCCATCTTCGGTCCTTGCCGGCCGAATTCAACACGTGCGGCGAAGCCTACGGCCGGGGGCCCTTCCTCCGGTTTATTCCAGGGTTCGGAGAAGGCCAGGCAAAGAATCACCCAACCAGCTGATCTCGAGGATCCCTACGTGCTTTCGCATGTGGTTTTTGGATGTTCAGGAACCCCGTTTGCCTGATCATTTCAGGGTCGCCGTGAACCCGTGAGCGGGCCATGCGTGTCATGGCTGGGAAGGGCCTCGCTACCTTCAAGCTGGGGTCCTTGTAGGATTTCGGGATGCCCGTCAGCTAAGTAACCCCGTTCCGACTGCTCTCCTTTCACATGGCATTTGCAAGATAAGCGTTCAGGCTATCCTGGTCAAAGTAGTCATGTAGAAGGAGAGCAACAGATGGCTGGCCGTTAGTCTTTTGTCTGGTTCCGATGTGCGGCTATTGAGCATGTTTTGAGTGATAAGTTTGGTACTGAACATTATGTGATGGTCTCCCCGCCAACTGAAGGACAATTGAGCAACGACTGTCACTGTCCCAAAGCTTGCCCCTGTGTTCAAGCTATGATTGCAGCGGGGGGCTTGGTGTTGTCGAGGTGGTGAACATCACCGTACCCGAGCCTTTGCTTGCCGAATTTGCTGAGCTGGACGAATCTGAGACCGAGGAGGCCGGAGTGGGTTGGCTGGCGAGGATGGTAACTGAAGCCAAGTGGCTGCAGACAAATATAGCAAACACGCCTGAATATGAATTCAGATATAGATATATACACGGTTGGATCGAGCTAAGTTGGTTGTTTGTTTTTTCGTTTGCGTGTTTGCTTTCTTGGTTGCTTGCCTGCCTGCCTGTCTGCCTGCCTGCCTGCTTGTGTGTTTGTGCGTGCTTGCGTGTACTTCCCAGTGGTGGGTAGGGTTTGTGATTCATTGGCCAGGCCCTTGTCAGAGCTTGTTAGGTTGTACCCTTTGGGCGGCTCAAAATCAGTGCCATTTTGGGG